>CAESWR010001361.1:0-10685 GCA_903171835.1 Mullus surmuletus
AGAACCGTGATGATTAATTTCCCCAGGATTATGTCGTCCACGTGACGGACGACTTTTTGGAGTTCATCTCAGACGGAGCTTTGGCGATTGAGGTGTGGGGTCACTGCTGCGCCGGAAACGGCCGATCGCTCTGGGAGTTGGACGTGTTGGAGGCTAAGACTCAGACGCTCCGGGACAGGTGGGTGTCTCACGTGCAGCGCTTGGTGGGGGGGGGGGGGACCACGTGGATGTGCGGCGCCTCCCCTCACTGCGCCTCGCTGTTTGCCTCAGGTGGAGCGAAGTGTCTCGCAGGATCGAGCTGAGGGCCTCCATCCAGGAGCTGAACGAGCACGGCGAGTATTCGGCCGTGGAGCTGCATCCTGGAAAAGACGTCAGCACGGGAGGGGTCTTCCAACTCCGGCAGGTCAGGGGAAAAAACTGGCGAGACGAGTGGTCACACCGTTAACACAATCAAACCCAGTAACGTCGTTATGCGCATGCTTCGGTGCGGAAGCGGCCTGCTGATGTTGTATTCTGGGCGTTTGTCCCGAGCAGGGTCACTCCAGGAGACTGCAGGTCTGTGTGAAGCCGGTCCAAAACTCCGGCACCCTGCCTCTGCTGGTGGAGGCGGTGCTGTCTGTCTCCATTGGCTGCGTGTCAGCCCGCTCCACCAAACTGCAGAGACCCCTCGACAGCTACCAGGTCTGTGGAAAAACCCCCCCCACAAAACAATCGCTCACACTCCTGCACACACTTGCGTCAGAGCGTCGGCCCTTTGTGTCGACGCAAACGGGGCGATAATGTGCGTGTAATTGTGCATCTGAACAGACGGGACCGTGTTTTGGGAACAGTGTGCTCACTTCATGCCCCGTGAAATACAATATTATGCTGATTCGACTGAAGTGTGTTTAGTCTGTCGTTGGGTTTCGTGCCATGAATGGTTTATCCGGGTTGCTGGCAGCGGGTCTGAAGAATGCCAAGGAATGTACAAGCTCATTAGTGCCAAGTTAACATGCGCCGATGTGCCACCGCTTCGACGGGAAGCAGCGGCCGATCGCTGGAGCCTTCAAAAAAAAAAAAAAAATCCTTTCAGAGCCATTGAATGAGTCGCTCAAAAGTCTCTAGTTGAAGACCCTGAAAATCAGAATGGACGCTTCCAAGAGATTCCTCGAAGGGTCCATGAGTAGTAAATGCTTTGAGCTGCCATGGCGGGCTTTCTGTGGTCGCCCCCCGGTTTGACTGAGTGTGTTCTCTCCTGCCAGAGAGAGGTGGAAGACGATATGGATAGTTATCAGGTACCATCTCAGTGCTCCCCCTCCCCTCCCCTCCCCTCCCCTCCCCCGACACACACACCCACCCCCCGCCCCCGTGGCATGAAGGAAAACCAACTCAAGCGTGTGTTTGGCGACTAGGCACATTCGCTGAGGGCATGTGAGACTGAGGGAGCGCTTTATTAAACACCAGCTGCACATGTGGATGATTTCTGACGCCGTAATTATAAATCACACCAACCATTCTCTGGCAGCAAAAACACAGTTCCGCCCATGGCTGAGCTCCCGGCCGGCGGTCGCGCCTGCCAGGGACCTCGTCGTCCCGCTCTCACTCCTGCCTTTCCCTCAGGTTGTGCTCACTAATGCTACTGTTTGCTTTTTGAAGAGCTCCAGGGACAACAAGCCTCGCTTCATCACATGAGCATTGCATGGCTGCATGGTTTACAGCACTTTGCATGATGGGAGCGCTGCGAGTGTAATGTGGGAGGCTTTTGAAGTGTGTTGGGAGGAATGTGTGGGTGTGTGTGTGTGTGTGTTCCTCAGCGGGTGATCTGCTTTGCATCCTGGTAGGTGTCTGCATGTGACTGTGAATTGAAGTGTCGGTGCGTGTGTGTGTGTGTTAGGACTGTCACGATATCAGATTTTCACTTCACGATTATCGTGGGCAAAAAATGTCACAATTTTGGCAGATGAATTACAATCAAAATTCCTGTCTAAGGTGGCATAAAGACAATATGAAAACAGTAACTGTACAACTGCATACAAAAAAAAGCCTTTTTTCAAGCGGCACTGGATCATTTGTACAATATGCACATTTTTAACATGAAATTGAAATTGATACCACGATTATCGTCAATACCGGTATATCGTGACAGCCCTCGTGTTTGTGTGCGTGTGTTTTGGCTGTGAGGGGTTAAAGGGATGTATGAAGCATTGGTGTATCATTCATTCTGACCATAATTAGCATTTGTAATGTTTTCAGTTTTGGGATTTTGAGGGCTTTTTTCCGAAGTTACCTGCATTTGGGTGTTTAGAGGAGCAGATATGGTCAGCCCTGCACACCTTTGCTACCCCCCTCCCCTCCCCCCACTAACCCCTCTCCTCCATTACTTCACCAGCCTACGCTGACCCCGATTCTCTTCGTCTGCTTGCAGGAAGAGGACCTCAACTGCGTGCGGGAGCGATGGTCCGAGGCGCTGATCAAGCGCCGGGAGTACCTCGACGAACAAATCAAGAAGATCATCAACAAGCACGGTGAGGCATGAGGGTCTGTGATCGAGGTGGGCGATATATCAATATAAAAAAAGATCGATATCTTGGCATGAGACCATATCGTTTATATCGATTATAGCCCTATATAGTATATTTGTTATAAAGGAAAAGAAAAAAAATTGCCAGATATTTTATTTTTCCTATATTTATTTCAAAAAAACATTGGACTATTTTATTTTAGGGGCTATTTTTATTTAAGATACTTTGTTGTTTTGTTGTTTCAACTTTTCATAGAAACAGCTGGTTTTAATAAAGCTACTTGTGACATGTCATATTTGACTGTGACTGAACATTTAGCTCTGCCAGCTTTGCAGAAAACATATCTGTATATATATATATATATATATATCTTATATCGATATGCAGCCTAGATACATTAGGATATGAGTTTTGGTCCATATTGCCCAGCTCTAGTCCGTGGCTGCTCTTTCTACTTCTCCGGTGTGCTGCGATGACACCCTTCGTCTTCCTCCTCACCCTCCAGAGAAATCCGAGGAGGACATCGAGCGGGAATCTCGGCTGGTGGAGCAGTGGGTCGGCCTGACGGAGGAGAGGAACGCCGTGCTGGTGCCGTCGCCCGGTAGCGGCATCCCTGGAGCTCCTGCAGACTGGTAAATAAACTACAGATAAATACATCCTCTGCCTCACTTTCTCATCAGTAATCTTGAGTGCAAACTGCTCGTAGGACCCCCCCTACAGGCATGGAGGCTCACACCCCCGTCCTCTTCCTGGATTTGAATGGTGAGGCCGCCGTTCAAATGGAACTCCACTGGTTTCCATCAAGCTTCAGAAGGCCTGATTGTTTTGTGGGGTTTTTTGTGCCACCAGCGGATAATCTGATGGTGAACGAGCAGCTGACGGGTCCTCACGCCGCCGGCGTTAACTCCATCCTGCCCAAAGAGCACGGAAGCCAGTTCTTCTACCTGCCCATCATCAGGCACAGCGAGGAGGAGGTGAGACTTGGCTTTGGGTCCGGCGCCTCCCGGTGTTCGAGAAGTGAACGACGGGGCTGACTTAGCAGGGAGACGGAGACAGAGCAACTCTTTGTGGTTTGACCGCATCCCCTCTGGAAATAAATGTGGGAAATGTTGACTTCTCTTCAACTCGTCACTCACATGGTTGTTTGTTTTCACTTTACAAAAATTAATTTGTATGTCTTATTTTTTTCTTTTTTCTTTTTCTTTTTTTACTAAAGCCCCAAGTCTTATTTATTTTGATTTGATTTTAGAACATTGTTTGGTGAGACAGGAGCACCTTTATAGAAAATAATAGAATAGAATAGAATAGGATAGAATACACAAAATAATTACTTTATTGATCCCAACCTGGGAAATTACGTTGCAGCAACAGCAAGAACGGGAAACTCCATATTAAAAAAGCAATATAAAACCAGAAAAAGTATTACTGTTTACAATATAAAGTATAAGAGGGAAGAGCAATGTAAAAGTATAAAAAATGTATATACAGACAGATAATTAGGAATATTATTAGTTAGTATTCACAGTGCAAATAAACAGTAATGTGCAGTGAACTGAAGATTACTTCAAGTTATGTGTTTAATTACAAGTGTGAAGCAATGGATGTGAGAATATAAAAATAGGTTCATCCAAAAATATAAATTCACTCTATTTTTCAACATTCAAACCACTTCCGCCATTGGATTTGTGGATGAAATGGTTGAGTCGACGTAACACTTTAAGAGTTTCCGTGCTCAAAAGCAAAGTGGTGATGGTGACTAGATAGTAAGAGAGTTTCTATTTTTATGTGGACTATCCCTTTAACCCTCTCTAAATGATAACACGTCCGATCGGCAAACATTCTGTCACATGCGGAGCTGCATCTCTGAAAAGGCTGATCTTTTCACCCACCAGGTGTCGGCGGTTTGCTCCTGGGATTCATCCATCCACGACTCCGTGCACCTCAACCGGGTCACGTCTCCCCACGAGCGCATCTACCTGGTCATCAAAGCCACGGTGCAGCTCAGCCACCCCGCCTCCATGGAGCTGGTGCTACGCAAGAGGATCGCCGTCAACATCTACAACAAGCAGGTGAGGGCGTCCATCAGGGTTCTGCTCTGGTGTTTCTTCCGTTCTTTCCAAGACGGTCTATGTCAAAAGGCCTGTTTCTGTATGATTTGGCACTGTGTGTCTTAAACTGAATTGAGTTGAGCTGACTTTGCAGAGCTTGGTTTTACTGAAAGAAATCTGGATAAAATATTATCAACACAATCTTGTGTTTGTTACAGAGTTTCACTCAGAGTCTCAAGAGAAGAATGTCCCTAAAGAACACGCTTTACTCGTGTGGCGTCACCTATGAGATCGTTTCCAACATACCAAAGGTACAACTGCGTCTCTGAAACATCGAAACGTTTATATGACATGAAATGATTGTGTGATTTATAACAAGGACAAAAAAAATCTCATCAGGCCTCAGAAGAGCCAGAGGAGCGGGAAACATTGGCCCTCATGGCAGCTCGTGGGGACAGCGAGGAGACTCAGGACGGAGAAACTTACATCGAGAAGTACACGCGAGGAGTCCTGGAGGTGGAGAACATCCTCAGTCTGGAGAGACTGCGACAGGTATTGATTATATGCTGTGACACGAGAAAAAACAAGCAACTTCCGCTGATCAAGGTATAACGACATGGCCGCATGTTTTCCTGCAGGCTGTGACGGTGAAGGAGGCGCTGGCGACCAAGGGCAGACACCTGAAAAGGAGTCTCAGCACACCAAATGTACAGCATGTAATGACACATTATGTAGCACGCTACACATCAGCCATGCAGAGGAAAACATTTCACTGATGACTCTACTCATGTCTCTGATTCCCCCTTCTCTGCTCCTCAGGCTTCCTGTAGTAAAATAGACCTGACTGGTTGTGAGGACGAGGACTGTAAGGTGAGTCAGTGATGCTTAAAGGAGTTTTTTTTAGATAAAATATCCCCAATTTCAACCTGGCTCATTACTTCATACATACCAGATTTGAAAAGATCCCAAATAAAGAGTGCAAATTTGCACGTGCATGCAAATAGTCAGCGTGCGGTTTGTAGGCGTTCTGTGGGTGATCGACTAAGGATGAGTGTGGGACAGCGGGTGCAAACATCGGTGTTTGAATGAAGGTTTTGCACGCGTTTCTTACTTTCACCAAGGGGAGAGAAAGAGGGAGCAGTGAGCGAATCACACAGTGTGCAAAATCAGCCTATTTGCATCAAGTCCTCCCACACTTTTGCTCACCAGAAGACACGTCCCACACTGAATACTCATTAAGGCCAACATGCTAAATGGGCAGCACATGCTATACTTTGAAAGACCTGGTGGTAACATTTTTGCACTCGCTTTTACACATGCAAACCTTTAGTAAATCAGGCCATTTCATTGTTATTGCCGGTGGAATATTTTGTTCATAATCAAAGAATAACTCTACAGGCAGTCATGTTATCGTAATGGAAAATTCTTTAACTGTTGCAGTGCTCAGGTTTGAAGCAGCTGAAAATTCCATTCGCTGTCCTCTTGGTGTAAATGCCTCAAAGTTAGAAGTGTGCTGTCCACGTCAAACCTTTGATATTGGTCTGTCACTTTCCAGGACCACTGTGACCCCGTCGACAGCTTAAACTATATTCCTCAGGATGGCTCTCTTTGCAGTACGCCGGTTAAAAGCAAGGAGAACCAAGGTAACCAACGCGGGACGGCCGCACGCGTACGCCGTCTCTGCACTTCTTTGCTTTGTGCTGCTTTGTCATTAGCGCGTTTGTGTTTCCTCACGGGCAGGTTTGGTTCCGGAGAGTCCCACGTTTTTCAACTCGAGCCCTTTCAAGGTCCTCTCCCCTCAGCCACCCAAGTTCCTTAAGTCTCTGCTGCCTGTTAAAGAGGAGAACAAAGCGAAGAAGGTCTTGGAGGCTCGTCCACTGCTGGGACAAGAGGTAAGGCGGGTTTTATATCCCATTTTACATTCATCCGTGTCTCTCGCCACATTAAATGCAGTAAACACACTCACAGTGCACGCAATTTCTAATTGTTAAACATGCATGAAGATTTTTTTTGGAGCAATAGCTTTGCTGATATGTGCACTTTAATGATGACGGTGTCCACAGTGACACCTGGTGGTTCTGCGCCAGACTGAGCTCGCTAGAAAGACTTATTTGTTGCATTATTTTGAACTAACCCTGCCATGCAGCATCTGTGCTTGAAGTGTATTTAAAATAATTCCCTGACATAGATGCAGTACTCAAGTTGTAAAAAGAAATCAGGGCGCAGAAGGTGGGAGACCATCGCTGTACCTTTTTGATCATTGTTGAATCATAAAGATAATGATTATACTCCTAAAACAACATGCATGTTATGGATGTTGCTATGCATATTCTTGTCATCATTATTTTAATTAATGAAGATCCCCTTCATGAAAAAATGGAGGCAAACAATATTGATCGATCAACATTTTTATTGCAGTTCAAAAACAAACCTTTTGTGTTAACATTCCCAATGTTACTTTTTATAAGAGGGAATTAAGTGCAAATTAAAACTGTTTGCAAAATATCGCCAACAGTATTTTACTCAATATGCGCAAAATGAATGTTGAAGTAGCAGTAATACCATGATCACTGATAAAACGACATAAAGGATGGAAAGGGGGGGTGGCCATTTTAGAAGGGGGATGATTTTAGGCCCCCTCCTCATCCCCCCTCAACTCGAGTACTGCATAGATCATCCCAGAGCAGCAACATTTTTAACTGGTTTGGTTAAAAAAAAATTTAAAAAGTTGAGGAAGAAGTTACAAAAAAAGTCCACTTCAACCGCTCTTTTCTGTTTGTTTGAGATGTATTAAAACGCATGGCACTAACTGTGTTACTGGCCTGCCCAGCTCCATGCATGCTGTGTGAGTGTGTGTGTGTGTGCGTGCGCGCATGTGTGAAGTTTGTGCTGTCTGTTTTGACCCATCCGCAGAGCATGCGCTCATGTGTGGACAGCCCTGCACTGCTCCCCCCTCCCTGCCCCTGGCGCAGACCCAGGGCAGGCAGCGAGGGCCACTGCAAGCCTTCCACCTCCACCTCCACCTCCACCTCCACCCCCACCTCCACCTCCAGCCACACACTGCCACACGGTGCTGTAAGTGCTACACACGCCGCTGCCGAGGTTTACTGGAAGTTCCACACGCACAGACACCTGTCGCGCATGGGCACCGCGCGGCATTTGTCGCTCTCCGTTCCACACAATGCCGCACTTTGCTTTGAGGGTTGAGTCGGCCCCCCGCGCCCGTGCCAGCGCATAAACTGGCAACCCCAACTGTCGAGGCCAGCTCTTCCTGACTGCATGGAAACAAAGCGGAGGTGCTGCCAACTATAGCAGCCGTCCACTTTGTGTTCTAGTTTCCACCTTGTGTGAGCACGCAGGGCAAAGTTAAAGAAAGACCTGCCATTGTTTGTGGTTTGTTGAAGGTTGAATCACACTCGGCTGCTGTTTAGCCTGAATCCTGCTTAAATTGTTTCAGTCTGTGTCAGTCCAGCAAGTGAAAGTTTTACTGTACTGTGTTTTTTGAGTGTTTTATACTCAGAGAAGGTTTTATAGTGTTTGGTTAGTTTGAATGAAGTGTGTGCTGAGGTAATTGCTGCCATCATGATCATTCATTTAAACTTTGAGAACACTCTTATTTCGAAGCACGTTATTATGCGAAAAAAAAGACTTTCTCAGCATCCAGAGAGTAGCAGTACAATTTATGAGCTTTTCAGTAGCTTAAGTTTGCTGCAAACATAGCTGACAGCTCTATTACGCCATCTGAAAACCAACAGAGTAAGTGTGACTCCATCACAGAGCAAAGACATGATTCACAGTTTTCATATTCATTATCACATTCTGCACCATTTCTTTCATGATCCTCATTCATTCACAATATTTCTTCATGTTGAACGGGATTTTTCACCCAAAAATGAAAACTCATTCATTATTTACTCACCACAGTGCCATTGGAAGGGTGGTTTTATATAGTTGAGACCAAAATTTCTTCTTACTTTCAAGGGTAAAAAGTCGTACAGTCGAATCCAAAATAAAGGAAACAATTGGTGATGTCGTCCTTTTACCCGAGACTTTTTACCCCCTGAAACTCCAAAATAATATATACAGTATATTATATAATGATATAAGCTATCATTTTGATACACTTATGAAATAACAAATTTGATTTGACATTTGAATCAGAATAGGTCAGAGTTCAGCTCAACTTCATGTGTAATAAAACAAATGTTAATTTTTTTCAAAGGTATTGTCATTTTCAAATCTATATGAATGCAAGTGTGAAGAATAGCAACAGAATGAAATTACATTTTAGACACAGCTTAGTGGTGAGTTGTGCTCATTTTAGAACAGGCACTATGTTGGTGACCCCTGATATATATTTATATTATATAAAATACTTGAAAAAGTTTGGAAACATTATTTAAGTCAATAATTTCTCCCCTTTAATAGTACCAATTGATGTTTTTATACCGTTGGAAAGCCTGATTAGTCACCTTTACAATACAACTAAGGATCGGGCTTTCATAGAATGAGCAACACAGCGAAACGTTTGGGTAACCCCCCCCCCCCCCAAAACATGTGCCTAAATCCCCTCCAATATTCTCCTGTTGGTATTCACTCAGGTGCTGACAAGGTCCCAGTCATACACCTGTGACTCACACTCACCTGGCAGCACTGTTGGGGCGTTACCCACACATTTAGCTGTGTTGGTCATTCCATGAATGCATGATCCTTGAAAATTGTATCTCAATGTAAAGGTGACTAATCAGGCTTTCCAATGGTATAAAGCACAGCACCAATTGCTATTATTAAAGGGGAGAAATGATTGACTGAAATAACATTTCCAAACCTTTTTGAGGAGTTTATATAATAAAATATATAATAATAAATATAGGTAATAATGAATGTTCCTGTTTGAGTGAACTATCCCTGAAAGCTAATGATCTCTATAGCTGACATTTGACCCTGTGGGACATGTCTCCCGTCCCGCTGCTATCCTTTGATCAGCAGGACTCTGACGACGACGAGGCAGATGTGGACATGACCCTCGCTCTGGACCAGACCACTCAGGACCACGGCGGCTTCCAGCCCTACATCCCGGAGGACTTTGCCAACTTTGAGATCTACAACGCCACCCTGGAGAGCCAGGAGGGCTCCCCCCTCGCCCGCCCCGACGCGAAGGGCCGCCGCTGCGGGGCGGCGGAGCGAGAGGTGCCTCGGAGCCCCACGACCAGCAGCTGCACCAGCGGCTACTTCTCACACAGTGCCTCCAACGCCACGCTCTCCGACATGCCTTTCAGCTCCAGCGAGAGCTCCGACCACCTCAGCTGCACCTCCAGAGATTCCCACGAGCTCCCAGGGGGCTGCCCCGCCGGGAGAGGCCACGCCCACACCAAAAGTGTTCCCGCGGGGAGCGACTGCCAGCAGGCCCTCCTCTCGGCGGGTGGGCCTCAGGATCCCCTAGTCCACCCCCCTTCCTCCTCACCTGTCAGTATTCCCAATTGCACAGACAAGCGAAAGACATACCCTTCGCCTCGCAACTGCGTTCTCAGCGCCAGCCAGGAGTTCACTGACTTTAAAGGGGCTGATGACGCTTTTGGGGAGGGGGGGCATTTCACAGAGGTGTGGGAGCGGCAGGATTGCCCGCCAAGGCATCAGAACGAGAACGATCACGGAGGAAGATGTGACGCGGGCAGTATTACGTCTAATGCTGAGAGATGCAAACATCCGAATAATAACAACTCAATCGCTGCTGCTGCGCCCCCCACCCCGATCCGTGCCCCCGACAAAGACGCCCCGGCTGCATCTGAAACCGCAATAAGCCCCTTTGCGCCGCCATCCCCGCTCCCCGCTTCGCCCACAGCCCCGTCGTCGGCGCCGACCCTCAGCGGGGGGGAGCCGCCCATCCGGGAGCCGGCGCAGGGCGACCTTCCTCACGGCAGCCCCTGCCCCAGCCCCAACCCCAGCAGCGCCGAGCCCTCGGGGGACTCCAGCGGGGACGAGAGCACGCCGGCGGCTCAGCTCCCCGACTGGATGGCCCCCGGCGAGCAGGTGTGGGTGGGGAAGAGGAGGGGCACGGTGCACTACGTGGGAGGGGTGGAGTTCGCCAAGGGGATCTGGATCGGGGTGAAGCTGGACCTGGCGGTGGGTGAGTGGT
>CAESWR010001361.1:19834-36793 GCA_903171835.1 Mullus surmuletus
TTTTTTCAGTTAATGAATGGATTTGCTGTGTTCTGAGGACTGGATTGACGTATTTGTGGCGCCTGCTTTTCAGTTTTCCAGAGTTTAGTTTTCAGCGTTGCGACCGACAACTTGCTGTGACTCCTCTGTGACCCTGCGTGTCTTTGTGTCCTACAGGATCCCTGCCCACTATGTGTACCCTCAGGCCTTTGTCCAACCCAGCGTGGTGATCCCTCATGTGCAGCCCTCTGCTGCTACAGCAACAGCTGCTGCAGCCACTTCCCCGTATCTTGACTATACTGGGGCAGCGTACGCCCAGTACTCAGCGGCTGCCACTGCCGCCGCGGCCGCCGCTGCCTACGAGCAGTACCCGTACGCGGCCTCTCCGGCGCCGACGGGCTACATGACCACGGCGGGGTACGGCTACACTGTCCAGCAGCCTCTGGCCACGGCCGCCACCCCGGGAGCTGCCGCCGCCGCCGCCGCCTTCAGCCAGTACCAACCTCAGCAGCTCCAGACAGATCGCATGCAGTAAAAGTCAGAAAACTACCTTAGAGGAGGAGAGCAGCTGAGGTCACGACCTCATGGTGAGGTAAAGGCGAGGAGGGGAAGGAATCTTGGGGCTGAATGAAGGTCGACACTCGCAGGTTTTAACTTGGCGGTCCTTATTTCCCGATAATATTAATGACAATACATCACCAGAAATGTGCAGACAAATGTGGAGTTACTGTATATTTTATTCAAATGAGATCACTATTTTGTCGTTATTTAATATTTATACATTAGGAGAATATTTAATATGAATTAAAGTAGCCTCAGTGGACCTCATCTCTGAACTTTGTATATATGTTCCCAAGTGCATTCATGTCTTATGATCAGGTTTCTTCCCCTCTAAAACCAAAACACATGCGTACGTATGAGAGCAGCATGTCATCATGCAGTTTTCTGTACATTTCATAGTTTTGGACCAGTATTATGTTGGTACATATGCAGATGGTAGACAAGTTTTCTTATTATAGTTGTCTTTTTTTTTTTTTTTTATAACTGTTTGGAGTGAGATAGCTTAGGCACCCACCGCTAGTTCCCTTTTAAAAGTGTATTTTTCTTCATAGCAGACAAAAACAATGTTGAGGCTGAAGCTGGAACGACGAAGCACTCACTTTTCTCCCTGTTTCGTTGCACCTCATGCAAACTCAGCAAAAGGGGGCGAGTGTCGCTGAATGTGAATCTTTCATTTTGAGAAAATGTTTCCGAATGTGCCTTTTAAATTATGCTATTTATGTATTTATTATGGAGCCTTACAGTAATAAACCCTTTATTTTTGTGTTCGTATGAGGTCTACTATAAAAACATGTCCATGTGTGCTGCTGCATTTCTAGTGATCCCGAGAAAGATCAAACGCTACACTGTGTATAAAGAACAAAATATGATTTGAAAGGTAGCACTAATTTCTGTAGATTTACTGATGTCTCAAATAGATTCTTAATTCTTTAATGTTGCTTTTTATACTTGACGAGTTTGATAGACTTTTTTTTTTTTAACATTTGATGTCAGCTGGCGTTGAATGTTTTCAAATGCAAAGGTTTCACCTATTTCTCCTTGCATTTTGTAATGCATGACTCCAAAGAATGCAGTCATTTAATATGTCAAATAAAAGGAAAATTTACCTCCAATCTTTTGTCTCTTTCCTCCCTCTCTTGAAATCACATCATGAATACTAAGTCGTATATGAGAGCATGAGAGCATCTACCTAAACACTGACTTGACTTTAGTAATCGATTGCGCCGTGTACCGAGACAGGACATTCATTCATGGTCGAATACCTTCTCACTTCTCAAAACCCTGCTAGTAGAGCTGGAACTCTAGAGAAACCTGGTCGTCGCACATGTGCCGTTAACTTTCTAATCAACACAGATGTTTGTGTGCAACGTGGATATGATCTGCTGCGACCAAAATAGTAAGTAGGTGAAGTTGTTCCTCCTGAATTACACAACCACTTATACTGAAAATGCCACAGGGATGTGCTGTGCCACTGCTTCCCCTTCTGATGCGGCGAACCCTACAATATTGCAAAATTGGACTACAAAAAAAAATCCCTTTAAAGTAAAGAAAAGAAATGACGCCTTTTTTTGCCACGGCAGCAAATGCCTTCAATGTTCAGCTGTGATGAGGTGGCGCCTGTGCTATGTTGCTGTTATCTTGGTCCGATTGTTTAGCTAATGCCTTTGATGTTAAAACACGTCGGCCCTCAGATATGTTGAATGGTTCAGGGATGTGGTTTCGCTGTGAGCTCTGCATGGGTTTACACACATTACTCGACCCGAATTACAGGCTGTTCTCTATCAACAACTCATTCCTCGATAAACGTGGATCTCCCGTGATTCAGACAGATTCCTCGATAGTCGCAAAGGTCAAGTGTTGGTAAGCTACAGTCAAAGTTTAATTATAGTCCTCGTTTGGTGGCGAAAAGCAGAGATGAACAGATGTATCAAAAAGTACATTAAACCAGCATTAGAATAGATGCACTGAATTAGCGGTTTTACATAAAAAAAAAAATATGAGTGACCTTTTAAAATAAAGATTCCACAGAGTTATTAGAAACTATCATGTTAATTGATGATGCTGTACTGACGTATCAGTTAATCATACTTATAGATCCATCGTTTATTATGACAATCAGTATTACCACACACAGATTTAGGATCAAAAGGAAAAATGAGTTACTAAATCATTCCAACATGGTGAACACGTTAACAATTTGCCAGATGAGTTATAGTCCTGTCCCAATACCTGCAGTTCCGCCCTAAGGTCTTCCCAGAGTTGCACTCGTGGAAAGTGCTCCGGAACGAGCTGTGAAAGAGGAGAATTGTGACACTTTTGTATGCGTCACATATTATGACACTTCCACTGTTTGCCGCCCTGCCACTAAATTGTGTAAGTTAAACGCAACAAAAAAAAGTCAGTTCATATTCAAGGCTTGGTATTGTTTAAACATTTTTGATACCAATACCTGTAACCTTAAAACAATACCGATACCAATTGAGTACTTCATTTGATACTTTTCGTTACTTCATTCAATATTAATCATGCGAATAGAAAGCAACCAGTTGTGCAAATGTCACCAATCCTCCCCATTCAAAAGATTTTTACACAAATACATTCAAATACATTTGAAAGAGCTGAAATTACGCTCGCATTGATTGGCTGTGAGTAAAACCATAGAAACAGTCTTTTCTCTTCTGGATCTGGGTTCAAAAACAACCGATTGCTGTTATCGTTTGACAGGCGCAGTTTCGATACTACTTGGTACCGACACCCAGCCGTACTCATATTTTTGATTTACATATATATATATCAAGTTTAATTTCTAACAATACAATTTCGATCGCCCCCCTCTTGTTGCCAAATTGTTGAAAAGCGTGCGTTAAAGTGCCCTCTTGGGATGCAAAAACGCATGCTAAAGACACACTAAACTCCCCTTTTGGCTGTTCTCGTACCCGTAGACCCCCCAGGGATTTATTTCCTCCACACATCCACGTCTCTGTGTGTTCTGCACATTCCACCGTGTCTCCGCAGTTCTCATCGATGCTGATCCTGTACACAAACTAAGTTGAGTAGTCGAGTTAGTCTGTTTTAAGGCTATATAAAGTGCCATTTGTAGAACATATAAACAATTCTAAAGTGCCCTCGAAAACACGCTGAACTTAAGTGCCCTCTTCAGTGGCAGGAATGCTGTAGGTGACCTCTTTTCTTCCATGACCAGTTTGAGTGTAGCGTCATAATGGGAAATGACCTCTCTGAGTGGTTTTTCGTGCAGTCCGGAGTGAGAGAGGGGTGCATCATCTCCCCTTTCCTCTTCCTGGTCACCATAGACTGGTGAGGTCTACTATAAAAACACCACAGCAGACAGACCCAGCGGCATCCAGTTGACTCTCTTCTCCCTGCTGGAAGATCTTGACTTCGCTGACGATCTTGCTCTCCTATCAACCAACCAGTGCAGGCTAAAACTGATAGGCTAAACAACTTTGCCAGACAAGTTGGGTTCATATTAACACCTACAACACACAAGTACGCAGTGATACGAATGGGGGGAAAATAGCACCGGGTGATTGCGAGGTCTGACTTTTTTTTTATGGCAAAGAATTCGTGATGCAAATGGTTTACTCCTTTGAACGCATGTTGTTTTTTGGAGCAAACCGCTTTATCCGTGTGACCCCGGCGACTAAACGGAACGGAAAGTCACTGCTTATGAACGACACCGATGGTGAGGATCTCATACAACTTGACGTCCAGAAAATGGAACTATCCCTTTAACACTGGGGCTACAGGCAGTATATCCGGAGCAGGGAGCAGGAGCCTCCTCATTAAAATGAATGGGCCTCACTGCCTCGGGTTTCTCCTCACACCTCCCAGCTCAGGTGGTTCCTTCCCTTCCCTTCCCTCTCCTCCTCTGCGGATAAGCCCCGCCCCCCTCCCAGCCCCGCCCCGCCCCCAGCCCCGCCCCGCCCACAACAGGCTCGCGCTGCTGTTGACTGATGCGCTCGCGGTTTCGCACTGTTTCGATTTCACGGACTCGTTCCGTGAGAACAGCGAAGTTCACGCGGTTTCAGAGGAAACAACAAGACTCTCCAGTGCGGCCGCAGCGGAGGGTTTTCAGACGAGGTAAATAAAAATAAAAGACCAACTTATCTTCCTGCTTTACGTGCAGCGTGAGAAACCGAGGGGACTTTGGTCACTTTGCTTGTTTCCGCTCGAATCGACGTGGATCGAGTGACACGCGTGGGCAAATGACACGTAACTCCACGAATTGTTTTTTTAAAAAAAAAAAAATTAAAAATCCGAATTGTCGTTTTAAATGGATTTGATCGTGTGTGCACTCGCGGAAAGTGACATGTCCGGCCTACATGTGTGGACCGTCGCTCGAATCGTGCAAACAAGTGGAAAACGTGGAAACTGTGGTCCGCTGACAATGACGCGATCTCAGCGTGGGGTTCGTGTGTCCACCCTGTGACGGGTTCAGTCGTGGAAACGGCGAACAACAACAAAAAAAACACAAAACAATGAGAAAATAAAGCGGGGCGGAAGTGGCGCTGGTCACGTGACCCCCCCGCTGCGTGACGGCTGCGCTGTGATCAGATCGGGGCGTCTCTCTTTTTGTGTATCGGCCGTTTATCGAGACACAGGTGATTTTTCTTGTTGTTGTTGTTCTCAGCACAGCGACTCTCATGACGTCTCCCCTCCGCTGTGTTCCTCGCAGAGATCTAAGCCCGAGCCTCCAGAGCCTCCAGAGCCTGCAGAGCCTCCAGAGCGGCCGCCGCTCGCAGCGTGATCCCCAGGATGAGCTCCGAGAAGAATGAGTACGCCCTGTTCGAGGGGGGGGGACCCTCTCCACCTTACATGCACAGCCATCCTGCCTTTCCACCCCCGGCCACCAACATGAACATGGCAGGCCCGGATATGTTTGGGGGTCCACCGGGGGGTCCACCCGGGGGTCCAGCCGGGGGTCTCCCTTTCCCCCCACCCACAGCCTTTGGACCAGCAGCTATGGGACCAGCCGTGAGCCCTCAGGGTGGCCTGGGATACGGGGCCAATCCATCCTCATCACCGTATTCCCCGCCTGGATACGGCTTCCATGACGACATCTCTGGTTGGTATTCCTGTTGCGTTAGACATTGATTTTTTTAAAATTTTTAATTGTTAAAAATATTTCCGATGGGTGCCACCCCAGGTGCCGGGTACCACACAGAGGAGGATCCGCCCGCCTTTCATGACAACGAGGACTTTGGCTTTGGATTGGATAACAAGAGCATCAGGAGAGCCTTTGTCCGAAAGGTGAGATGGCAGTGTGGCGGGGGGAATATGTGCACCTTCTCGATAGGGTCTTCTATCGAGCAGGTGCACAAGGGAATAGTTTCTCACACTGCAGTGTGTTTCAGTGTGATGTGTAGTCACATGTACAGTGACACAGGATTCTGTCAAAATGGTCTACATCTTGTGGCTGCACACACATCTAAACATATTGTTTTTGCAGTTGATAAATATATTGACGGTTAATGTCGCTATTATTATTAGTTGTTAATATATTTTCAAAGCCAATTCATCAATTGGTCGACATACAAAAGCAAAGGCGTTATTGTATAAATACACGCATAAAATAATAGTGTAGCGCAATACAGTTGCGAGAGTGATATGAATGACTGAATATGCAGTTAAAGTGTTTGTAAAGTTACAAGGCACCATGTGAAGAACAATCTGAGGATTGATCTGAGATCTGAGGAAAGCACAAGAGCTAACTCATCCCAAATGTCCTTAAAAAGTTTTGTAATGTTCAGATAACAAATGTTGACATTTGCGGGGCTCCTGTTGCTGCAGCGTTTTGAAGTTGAAGTTGGGAGAAGTTATACTGGGTGAGGCCGTAATCAGCAGTAGGTGGGGATGAAACGTGAGTATGGATGACAGCCACGAAAGACATGTGCCTGGACCCAGAAAAATACACGCTGTATTAATTTAGCTAAAAGCCGCAGGTTGTTTTAATCCACCACTCGTGGGCACTCGGGCTAAATATTCAGCAGGCATATTTCCGATTGCTGGGATGCTCTTTTGAGAAATTCTCAGCAGTGGCAATAGAAAACAAAAACTGATTTTTATTTGGAATTTTTTCCGCTTTTTATGGTCAAACTGCTGATGAACAAGTGTCGCTGAAATCCTCAGTGCTGGTCATCCATGAGGTTAAATGAGGCTTAGTACAAAGAATACATAAAAGGGAAGGTACTCTTTGTTTGAAATATGGACAATACCAGCGACATAACTACCCCCCTCCCCCTTCCCCCTTCCCCCTCAGGTGTTCCTGGTCTTGACTGCTCAGCTGACGGTGACCTTCGCCTTTGTGGCCATTTTCACCTTCGTGGACGAAATCAAGGTTTTCGTGGCGTTAAACATCTGGACCTACTACGTGTCCTACGCCGTGTTCTTCATCTCGGTCTGCGTGCTCACCTGCTGCGGAAACATACGGCGAAAACATCCGTGGAACCTGGTGGCACTGGTGAGCTTCTCACTTGGACCTGTTTTTTTGTTTCCGCTCCAAATAGAAAACAATGTAGGGAGGAGTCGCAGCAAAGTAAATACTGCATTTTATCAGATCTCGATTCTTGAAACATTGCATAACACTTCCTACCTCAACTTCCAGGAAATTGCACAATCTTGCAAAAGTCAATGATAATGCTTCAATGTTTTATTTTCTCTTCTGTCCATCCTTCTTTTTTAGTCCATCCTGACTCTCAGCTTGTCCTACTTGGTGGGAATGATTGCCAGCTTCCACGATACAGACCTGGTGATCTTGGCTGTGGGCATCACAGCCGTCGTGTGCTTCACCGTGGTCATCTTCTCTCTCCAGGTGGGCGTCCGTCTCTGCCCGCCGGCGCGTTGCAATATGACAACAGCTGTCTTAAATTGATGGAAAGTAACCTTATGTCACACTTGGCCTCCCCCCCGCAGACAAAGTACGACTTCACTTCCTGCCATGGCGTGCTCTTCGTCTGTATGATCGTCCTGCTCCTCCTGGGCATTCTTTGCATCTTCCTCCGCAACAAGATTCTACACATTGTGTACGCTGGACTGGGAGCACTGCTCTTCACCTGCGTAAGTCCTCTCTCCGTTGATGACATCATGAAAGCAGTCGGGCTGACAAACACTTACCTGGTTTTTAGAATTTGGAGAAGTGTGTTTCGTTTTCTACTTTACATACCAACATAATACCAACTAGTCAATATCAGAATTTCAATTAAACAGGCTCTTTGCACTGTGTTGTTTAATAACTGCTGATTTGAGATAATTTTAATTTATGAAGTGTCTCATACCTGCAGCATGAATCTTTTATGCTATCATAACTCTCGTCATCGAGTGTTCTGATGGTTTGGATTTATCAACATTTATCTGGATACAAAAGCATCTTAGAGGAGCACATGTGTGCGCTAACTCTTGATGTAGCAAAAGATGTCAAAAGCTGTACAGAAATATATTTCAGTTCCATTTTCATTAAATTTGAACGTAGATCTTAAATGTTGTCTTGAAACAGTCTTTACGTAGTTTGGTTGAATAGAGCCTTTGACGGACAATGACGGACGCTTGTGACTATTTTTCTTGTTTGACTTGTGTGGGTTTTTTTTTTTTTTAATTTCTATCTTCCTCGAGCAAAAGGCGTGCAATACATTCTCAATTTCTGATGTTGCAGTTCTTGGCAGTCGACACGCAGATGGTGCTTGGCAACAAGGAGCTGGCCCTCAGTCCGGAGGAATATGTCTTCGCTGCTCTCAACCTGTACCTCGACATCATCAATATCTTTCTCTATATCCTTGCCATCCTCGGCAAATCCAGGGGGAGTTGAGCAAGAGGACCAGCTGATTGAAAGTCATTACCGAAAATTGTTTCCTTTGTCTTGGTTGCACATTCTCCTGTAGCGTGTACTTATCGCATACAAGACTTTGTTCATTTCACCCTGTGTGTTATTTTTTATATTGTGCATATTATGTAAGACTGTGCTTATCCCAATAAGGTATACAAATAGACTGTCTTTGTTGTAATTTTTGGCTTCATAAAACTTTTATGGTTTATATGCGACTTGCTGTACAAAACTTTATTCCATTGTCAAATTACTTCAACATTTCATAAAATCCCATTTATTGGACTTCTTGTCTGTTTGCCTCATTTGCTGTAAACAGTCATGTTGGCTAATACTAAAAGCATAGTGTTTAATCACAGTAGCCGATGTATTTTGGTGTGTTAGGAATCAAGAATGAACACTGGGTAACCAATCACTGGACTGCTGTTAAGGCACAGATCTTTGACAACTATGAATTGATATTTTCTTATCCAAATCAAAGTCACAATGCATTAGAGAGCTGGTTATGTATATTCTGTTCATATGACTGAGAGTGTCTATGGTTCAGATATGAAACTGGAGGTAGCAGTTTTTCTGAACCAAAGGTCACAGCTCATGTTGTAAGTGCTAATGGCCACTAGATGGCAGCCACGGTCAATGAGATAGAATGAAGCACAGAAAGATCTGCAAGAAAACTGAAGAGATGGAAAGGTTTATGGACCTGTTAATGTGCTATTCACTAAAGTATGCTGTAGGCTTGTGCACATTTGGCCAATTTAACTTTCAAACATAAACATTTGAATGTGCATACAGTAATGTAGTATGAGCAGCTGAAACCTTACCCATGGATTTTAATTAGCAGTGCAGTTTGGGGGCAGTTGTGACTCATTATTACCAACAATGAAAAGATTACTTTAGTCATATTGATCTTTATTCTTAGTAGTGCTTTTACTGCAGTACAAAATGCAGAAAATTAACTTCATATAGAATTTAGTCAAATTATTATTTGAAAATGAAGATAATATTTGCTACAGATAACTACAATTCAAAGAGAGAAACGTAAAAAATCCAAACTTGGGATTCAGAGGAGAGTCTAAGGAGTGTAAGGAGGCTAATTCACATTGGTTACGGTTGCACCCTTTAGTTCTGGGGAGGGAAGAAGTAACTGAAGTATGAGAAGCATGTCAGCATTTCAGCATTTCAGTTGGCATAATAATGTATGTGCAGAGTTTGACAGTCACGCCTGTTTACCCTTTTGTCACTGGGTTTACACAAACCTCAGAGCAGCTGATCCACAATACCAGAAGGAGAACCTGGTGAGCAGACACTGAGGAATGGGATAAAGAGGTTAGTTCTGGGAAAACTTCAGAGGATTCTGCTCTTGGTCCACGTCTGTCACTGCAAAATAGCTGAAAGACCAAAGCCTCCTCCGACAATATTCAAACTTAAACAAATTCTGGCAAATGTATGTGTTACACAAAATGTAAATTAAAGTCCTGCATATTGGGGATGGTTATGTGTTCAACATAAAGGGTAGTGAAATAAAAATGTATATTTCTCAAATATTTCATGTATATTTTTCAAGTAGGCACATTTATGGTCACGCCTTTTTACAGCGTAGTCCAGGCTGGTGCTGTGAATGTTCTACACACCATGGACCATCAGATATGAATGAGTTTGTCATGCACCTTGACTCAACTCAATTGCCATGTTGTTTCTTTCCAATTCTGAAACAAATCAGAGATGTGGCTGGAGACTGTTTGCATCCTCTGAGTGAGTTCAGGATTGAAGTAACCATCAAACTAGTAATACACTGTGGATTGTGATTCTCTCAACATTAATTTGATACAGCGTGTAAAAAAAAAGAGATTATCAGCAATGTAATCTGCTGGAAGAGTGTAAAAGATTAAGATTGAGGTTACAGAATTTATATATATATATTATCATAAAGGTTAATAATGATAATTAATACACAGAATAGAATGGTATTGTGAATTCATTAATCAATAAAAAGGCTGATTCTCCCGCGAAAATTATAATTAAAATGTAATAATTAATTAATAACTAATGTAATGTCAAAGCACCCTTTTAAGGATTTGAGAGTCTCCATTTAGCGGCCTGACCCAGGTGCGTCACGTGCTCAGACGGCCCCGTCCCCATGGCAACGCCATTAGGGTTTGGCCTAATAATGCGCGGGCTCAGAGGGCGGGCTGAGCTCATGTTCGCGGGGACGCGCCGCTGCCGTCACCACTTCTCCGCCGCAAAAAAACCTCGACGTCCACTCGAACATGTGGCGAACCCGACCAAAGTAACCAGAGTAGCGGGCCAGTGGGCGGCGGCTGCGTGGGCTTCATCACGTTGCTGTCCCCTTTACGAGCGGAGGTAAGTCCGTCCGCCGCCGCCTGTAGCTGCGTGAAGCTAGCTGACGCCGCGCACCCGCGCAGGTGACGGCTTTGGCTCGTGCAGCAGACGTGGACTGCACACGGCACGCTTCTCCACTCTGACGCTCTGCTTACAACGTGTGTGTTGTTGTTGTTGTTTTTATGTGCAACTTGAGGAAACCGTGCAACATTAGCATGTTGCGAATGTGTGTATGTCAACGTGGAAGCGGGCTCCACAGCTTCCTGGTTTGTCTCTGCCTCCCTGAAGAACAGCGATGTTCATGCAGGTGCAGCAGAGACATTCACACATCGCCACACTGACGCTCAATTCATGCTAAATCAGTGGGGAAAAAACACATTTAATCTCAACACAATCTTGAATGGAAATCAAATGTGTGATCAAATTAAACTTAAGCATATTACAGAGTGTTTGTGATACACTATTGTTTTTGGGGAGATCTGTAGCACACCCATTTTACTAACATGTAAATACAAATAAAGGTGTGGTGGGCTTTGTCACTGCAGGCTCATGCAGCCAGCGGCTCACAGTGCAGCAGATGGTGACAGCTGGATTATAGACGGTTAATACCATGTTTTTGCCTTTGCCTCTTCTAAAAGTGATCATGGCGCTATTGCACAAGTGTGCTGTAATCTAGCCTGATCTTCCCTCCCTCATATATTTCATTCATATCAGCTCAGTTCTCTGTTGCCTCACAGCTGCTTGTGCAGACATGAAGGCGGTTTGAAGGGGGGGCTTCTTGTGAAGCCTCACTGTAAATGTTTGTATGTACAAGAAGAATTTAATTTCATCACATTTTTATTTCTTCTGCCTCTCTCAGCGTCAAGTTCAGTCTGGAAAGGAGAGCACATGAATGCGGCCGGACCAGGAAGTGCTGATGTTGTTCGGCCAGATTTCTGTCTAAAGAAAGGGCAGAGGAATGGCCCTGCGGGCGTCTCCATTTCCTAATTGTTTTGTTGCTGGCATCCATGCTGTGGGATGGGCATTGATTCTCCCTTGTTTTTGGTTTCTTGACCGGCTCATCGCTGTGTGCAAGTCGACCACGCTGGAACAAACTCGACGACAGGAACAGGAATGTTACCTCCACCCTCTCAAAGTTTTCTTCGGATCCATCACCTTTTTCATTCTGTTTGTGGCGACAGCCCCGGTGGCCTTCCTCGGCTTTCTGCTCTGGGCGCCGCTTCAGGCCTGCCGCAGACCCTTCCGCTACCACCTGGAGACATCGTGCTCACCAGAGAGCGAGATACACAGGGGCTTTGAGCTTGTGGGAAAGGCATCGTTCGGCTTTGCATCGGCCAACTTGTGTCTTTTGCCAGATAGCTTGGCTCGCTTCAACAACCTGGGACACACCCAACACAGGGCCCTCAATGTCGGCCAACGTATCGTGCAAGGCGTGGGTCGACCCCACATCCGTATATTTGTAGACTCCCCCAGCAGCTGTGGTACTCTGAGCCCCTCCAACAGCATACTCCCCACAGCCAACTCCTCTACATATGGAGCAACGGACAGGCAGCCCCCAGCGAGCCACCATTCGGAGAGAGACTCAGTTGAAGGACAAACTTCAATCCCCAAGTCCAACAGTAATGTCGTTTGTGTGCCCTGTGACGATACGGAGGAATCATCCGCAGAATCCCCTTCCCTTGTCCGCAATTCCAACCACAACTCCAATCAGAGGGGCCACAGGAGTGCCCCCCGAGCCTTGCTCTCCCAGGGTCTTCGCCATGAGGATGATGTGGCCTGGGAAGTGTCGTCCCTGTTCCCAGCCAACGTGGACATATTGTGTCTCGAGGAGGTGTTCGATAAGAGGGCGGCTCAGAAACTCACACAGGTGCTCAAGCCTGTGTTCGGGCACATACTTTATGATGTTGGCGTGTACGCCTGCTACCCACCGTGCGGATGCTCCTCTTTCAAGTTCTTCAACAGTGGCCTTTTCCTAGCAAGCCGGTTCCCCATTCTGGAAGCCCAATACCACTGCTTCCCTAACGGACGTGGGGAAGATGCGCTGGCTGCCAAGGGTCTCCTTTCTACCAAGGTGGATTTCATTTGCTAGCTATTCTTTCATTTTACTCCAATTGTAACTCTTCTGATTAAAATGTTCTGTTAGTAATGTCTCTAAATTATATATTCTCAGGTGCTAATTGGGCAGAATCAGAAGCAAAAGAGGGTGGTAGGCTATTTTAATTGCACACACCTCCATGCACCAGAAGGCAAGTCACATTTTAATGCTTGGATTAATTGTCACTTTCAGAGGATTTGCCAAGTGTGTGACCGCAGTTCTGTCTTCAATCAGGTGAAGGAGAAATCCGCTGTGAGCAGATGAACATGGTTACCAAATGGATTGGTGATTTCCAAGCCGCCAACAGATTACCCGAGGAGGATGTTGTTTTTGATGTGCTCTGTGGCGATTTCAACTTCGACAACTGCTCACCCGGTGTGTTTTTCTTTTCTTTTCTTGGATATTTTCATCAAAGCTGTTTTTCTTGTATGTTGGATAACCAAATTGAAAATGTTTGCCTCCTTGATAAGATGACACTCTGGAACAGAATCACACACTGTTTGAGGAATACAGAGACCCTTGCAGGGCAGGGCCAGGAAAAGAGAAACCCTGGGTCATTGGTGTGTACCATTTCTTCATCTTATACTCATAGTCTTTCATTCATGCCGGTCTATCAGTTCAAATGTTAACAAATATTCGGCATCATTGATTTCTCTTTCTACAGGTACTTTACTGGAGCAGCCCACATTATACGAGGATGATGTTAACACCCCAGAGAATCTACAAAGGTGGACTATTTACCATCTGAAGTACAGCATAACAAAGGTAAACCACTTTCGACCACTCTTGCTTCTCTTTGTTTCTGTGCAGAACTTTGGAGACTGAGGAGCTGAGAAAGCAGTATATCTCCCCTCCTGTTGCTGCGGAGGGCCTTCCGCTGAATTACCCCGAAGCTGGTCAGCCGTGGATCGGAAGACGGATAGACTACATCCTGTTCCGTGAAAGCTCCATTTCAAAGCACTGCCGAACAGTATGTGGCTCTGATTGCGCTTACTCTTTCCTCTCCCCAACTATCTCCTTCCTCTTCAATGCCACTTGTCTGCTTGAAGTAACAAGGTACTTCATGCTGTTACAAATAATTTAAGTAATTAATGAGTCGTTTCTTTTGGTGCCACAAAATAGATGTTAAACACTCATAAACATTATTTTTCATCCTCAGGAAGGGGCACAGTGCATGATTAAAACCAAACACTCTCCTTTTCTTCATGTAGGAAATTGAGGAGGTGTCCTTTATAACCCAGCTGGCTGGCCTGACGGACCATATTCCAGTGGGCATGAGACTGAATGTAGTAATGGACTCAAACGCTGATGATCAATGAGAGTTAATGTGATCAACATTTGGTTTTCACATAAAGGGAACAAAATGTACAAACATGTACATTGCAACACACTGTGCAAGCACAACAATGTCTTTGTTTACATATTTTAATTTGACATAATTTGATCATTGAAAATACTTGATACTTAATCATGTAAAATTTTGTACATTAGGGCCTCTTATTTACAGAGTTTTTAAATTTGTAAAACAATATATTTTTAAGATTTTCCATCATGAATTTTTCCTTCAGAAATAAACATAAAAAACATAATTAATTCTAGACCACGTTCCTTTGTTTTAGTAAAGCATTTGGTCGTTTGTATCCATGTTTGAACAAGCTTTTCCTTTTACATTTGAACTACATCTAGATTTGCCGACATCAAGCCAAAGATAGGAATGAACGATTTAATCGAAGTTTGCATGCACTTAATATATAATTTGATGATATTGTAATTGTGATATAGGCTGTAGTTTTAGTGGCAGTGGTGATTGGTCATGTTTGGATTTCAATTTCTATTAAGATGCATCACATCTGGGAAGTGTGATTTGTAGACTGGGGCATAAATGTAACACAATAGTACTTCCTTTATAATCATACATTTTCCACACATTGACAATCGTCAAAGATCTGCAACTTCTACTTCTATAGTTGGACTTGTTCAGCCCTTGCTTAACCAACTTGGCAGCATTAAAGGGATAGTTCAGAGTTTTTGACATGAAGTTGTATGAGATCCTGACCATCCGTGTCGTTCATCAGCAGTGACTTTCCCCCCACTGTGTTCTGGCCCAGTTTTGGTGTTGCAGAAAGTAGCTCCGTTTAGTTGCTTGGGTCCCACGAATAAAGCGTTATTCTCTAAAAAAAACAACAACATGCATTCAAAGGAGTATCCATTTGCATCACAAATTCTTTGCTGTGAAAAAGTGCGACCTTGCAATCACCAGGTACTATTTTCTCTCCGTTCATATCACTGCACGCACCTTTCCATCAGCTGGAGAAAGGAGGCGGAAGGAGACCGCTGCGAACCGAGAGAAGATGTATCGCAGTGGTCTCCTTCGGAGCATGTAAACGCTGTGAAACAGCTGATGATGGTGCGCACAGTAATATGAACGGAGGGAAAATAGTGCCGGGTGATTGCGAGGTCATCTTTTTCATGGCAAAGAATTTGTGATGTAAATGGATTACTCTTTTGAACGCATGTTGTTTTTTCAAACAAAACGCTTAATTCGTGTGACCCCAGCAACTAGATGGAACTACTTTCTGCAAAACTGAAGCCGGGTCGGAACTCTGCTCACAGGATGCAGTCGGGGGAAAATCAATCCTGATGAACGACACTGATGGTGAGGATCTCATTCAAATTCATGTTAAAAAATCTGAACTATACCTTTAAGGGTATCAACAGGTGAACAGTAAAAAAAAAAACTACTCAAAGGAGCCGCCTGCTGATTATGTTCATTTTGCTGACGACAGAGGGCGCACTTCTTAGAGGTAAGGTCAGCGTCCACCAACGAAGAAGACGTGCGAACCAATCGAAATACAAGGTCCCGCTGACGCTTCCTGTTTTTAGCCCTTGGTGCCTCTCGTGGGTAGCATTACTGTGATGCTAAATCGCAACGATGAGTGCCCTCAATCGCTTTAACACGCCGTTATCGTCGTTATTTAAAGGTAGAGTTTTATCGAAACAAACCGGGGTGCTACAAAGAGCGTGCTCTTCCCGCGGGGCTCCGTGTCACAGTCTGTCCGCGCCTGCGCGTTTGACCTCATGCCAGTTTAGCGCCCGTGTGGCTCCTCGTCACTTTGACACTAAGAGATGGTACTCGGATGTCCTCGGCGAGGGAAAGAATCCACGCAGGACAACACAGGATGATGCAGAGGAATCACAGGAGAGTGGGAGAGACTCCAGCGACAACAGTCACCTCAGCACAAGTAAGTAGCTCCTATGAACTGGGTGGTTATGTACCAAAGATCTCACTATCTGTAGTGATGTAGATGTGTGGCTGGTAGTCTCATATACAGTTGAATTACTAAATCAGTTTTACCCCATTATTTTGAGAATGGCCTTATATGTGTAGAAATACATTTGAGGAAAACAGGCATGCAATAATGCCACTATGTTTTTTGGCTATTAAAAGATATGCTCTCATCCATATAATTAACTGTAATTTGCATTACAAATAAATGCATTTATTCCAATGGGCTTTATGCATACTGACGCTGTTTCCTGCCTGTACTCATTGATTAATCCAGGTGTGCCTGCTATGGCACGGCTGGATTATCCCGAGTGTTCAATAATGACAGATAGGAATCAAAGAAGCTGCCTTGTATTATTGAAGTAGTGGAGTTATGCGTAAAGCCTATCGGACTGTTATGATGGTATTTTGAGATATAATCACACCACCCTTAAGATGGCCATAAAATAAAGCATTAAAAAATATGAAGTGGAAATAAGATTTTAATTTAGAAGAGAAGATGTGCAAGGTAAATAATACCAAATTTAGACCACAAAAAAATAGCTAATGAGTTTTTAGTGTAGTGTTCAGTAACTATATGGCAGTGATCATTGAAATGTGCAACAAGATAGATAGATAGATACTTTATTGATCCCCGAGGGAAATTCAAAACCAGTGGCAGCACCAAAACACAGCACTCATGCCACAAACACTGTGGCAATACTTAAACTAAACTAACTAATAAGAAATAAACCAGTCTATAAACATAATGTACAAATACAAATGAAAGCAGTAGTGCAATGTTAAAGTAAACATAATACACAGTGCAAATGGAAGCTGTACTGCAAAAATACAGGGGTATTTACATGGGTGGGATATATT
>CAESWR010001361.1:41836-60021 GCA_903171835.1 Mullus surmuletus
ACAATGAACAGAAAGACTTTTAAATAACAATTTCATATTTTACAATTTGCATTCCAAGTAGGGAAATGCCGAGAAGCAATGCGCAATAATGCCATGGCAATTTATTTGTCTGTTTACCTGACATCACACCATTTCTGTTCCAAACAGTATAAACACAATCACAGCTACCAAGGTGGGGGGGGGTTCTGAAGTTCTGCTTTTGACTCCAAAGTTGCTAATGTTCTCATTAGCTCCACAGCAATCTCACCAACTGCTGTTTATCCATTAATGGCATCATTTTAATATACCTCGTGATGGAGGAAATTATGAAGAAGGATGAGAATAGACGACATTACAGAGAACAGTATTTGTTGTGGATCACTGATTCATTCCTGGAAATGAACAGCACCATAGCAGACTTACTCATTTTGCCATCTCAGAATTGGTCATATTTTGGCTACACGCAATCCATTATACAATCTAATTCCTCCTCACAGGCAATTGGCCAAGATTAAATCTGATGATAAATTATATTATAAGTATAGTGCCAAAATAATACGTATTTAGGTAATGATTGGATATTCCAATATGACAGTGGTTAACCATTGACTCTAGTTTTATGTGTAACATACTGTGCATTACTGTTTTATATGTTACATTTCAAGTATGCCAATGTTGTGTTTACCCATATCATAAACAAAGAAACTGTGCCACCCCATATCAAGATGTGGTATATGGGGCCAAAGGTTCAGATTTCTTATGTACATTTCCTGTGGAGACTTTGTTGTAGCTCTTGACCGCTCATGTGACAAACTCTGGAAACAACAGTGCCAATCCACTGTCACATTTCGGAGCTCTTCAAGGAAAATGGTGGCCATTAAAGTGGACTCGCCGTTTAAAGGCTGAAAGCTTTTTGGTGCCCTCGATCAGTAGAAATTGAAAGTATTTGGGTCTGTGTGATTTACTGGCCTCTTCCTGTGTGATTTGGTGTAATTTGGAGTTATGCCTGCCTGCCAAAATGCTTTAGTTATCATCCTCAGACAGCTATGTCAGTCAAGAGGATGTAAAACTGAATTACAGGGTCACCGCTTTGAGTTTGTGTAGAATGGACACCCGTTGTGAGACAGGTTAGTTTTACCCTTATGATGATGTGTTGTTGCAATGATTTCCATTTTATGGAATGTTTGAACATTCCATAAAATGGAAAATGTGCAAATTTTTTTGCTAATCTGTGTAAAACTAAATTGACTTGAACACAGAAGAAAATACCATTAATAGCCTTTGTATATGCTTACTATAAATCAAATGTTCATTTCTCTTCAGACAACATTCAGCAACTTCAAAAAGTTAAATCAGTGCACAACTATATTGTCTTCTATTATTATCAAATAATTTAAATGCCAAAATAAATGAGGAAACAATCACACCTTGATTTTTAATGTTTCTCTATTTAAGGGCACCACGGCACGTCGGAAATTAGTGCTGGATTTTAGACTCGTGGGGATAAATCTTTGGGTAATGCCGAGTTAATGAGTTTACATACGCACATCTATTTACTTGATCTATATTGAAAAATGACCTTAGGAACTTTTTTCAAGCTGTTTTCACCATCATGTATTCAACAGTTCCCCTTTTTACATTTTGATCATTTTTTCAATATTTTTCTCAGATTATGTAGGTTATTTTATAGCCTTCTCTTACTGTGAGGATGTCTGCACACCCTGAGTTGTTAAAATGTTTGTTTTTTATAGCGTGCATCTTTAGTTAAAATTTCCTAGAATGAAGATGAGTCAGTGATGTATGTCTGTGTGCAGATTGTCATATCTAAACAAATTTGCAGTTAATTATTCAACTCAGCTTCATGCAAACTGCTAAGAAACTGATTTTGATCGAAATTTTAAAGCAAAGGCTTGTGGTTGTCTTATTGGTTGAAGCCCCTGCCAAATGTATTGATGTGTTCATTCAGGTTTAAATCAAGATTAGCTGGACACATTCTTTATTCTAACCCAGAGCGCCTCCTCAGCATGCTCAAACCTTCCCTTATACAGAGAGTGTCACCAGTGTTTTTGAAACTTACACGTTGTGGTCGTTTATTCAGTCGCCATTTGCTTAATTGTCAGTCAGGGATCGCAAAAACTAATGAGAAACTAGATATTTCTCGGGGGTCCTCTAAAATTGAATGAAATTGCCGTCCCTCCCTCCCCATTGCGCTCACGCTGTATAAAACATGGACAATGTTGGGAATCTGGCAGAGGTACCTGGGACATCACGGAAATCAAACCGGGATTTTCAGGTGTTCTATTATGTATGTTTCTGAATGTATATATGTAACCTCAACTACATTTGAATACTTTTAGACTGCCTGAGGAAAGCTAAATCTGGCTGCTTTTGTGGTTCATAACCATCCCAAGCGAGCATCTATTCTCAGATTATTTTTTTTAGGATAACCAGTTGTAAGATTAGTTTATTTTGGTTTCACTGTTAATTTTTCGTGTGATCCAGGATCCATTCCAGCACTCGGATGTCGCTCTGCATTCTGGCTCTCTGCCTGCTGGCTTCTATCCACTCTGGCATCGATGCGTATCCAGACAAGCCTGCCAGTCCCCGGGAAGGTGCGCCACCTGAGGAGCTCGCCAAATACTACTCTGCACTGAGACACTACATCAACCTCATCACGAGACAGAGGTTAGTTCCTGTTTTCTTATTTCCTTTCTACAAAGCACGCTGAGGAAAAATCTGTAGGCTTCGTGTAAACAGGTGTTATACATGCCTGACTATTTTTTCTTGACCAGGTATGGGAAAAGAGCCAATCCTGACACGGTATTTTCAGATGTGTTGTTTAGGGAGAGTGCAGAGAGCATTCCAGGATCCGACTATATCAGGTATGTTATGCAGTGTTCGTTTTTTGACAATGTTTTAGCTGTTGCTTTTAACTTGATAGTTTACACGATAAAAAAAATGAAAAAGATATTCATATTCAGAACACACTAACTTTATTTTAATGCCTGAGTTATTACTTACTCATGGTAAAGCACTGCGTTGTTTTATTGTGATATACTTCAAATGTCTTAATGCAATCATTATTGACGGTATATTAAAAATGACCATAAGACATATGACTCAAGATTTCAGGTTTTCTAACCTTCTCACTGTATGCTGTAGGTATGATGAGCTGCCATTGTGGTGACACCAGAGGACCTGTCATTATCCGATTTTATGTCAAATGTTCCTCTAAGAGTTACTGGTTGCCAAACTGAAATGAACCTGTGATGCATGGAATAAACAGTCATTCAAACACCTCTGTGTCTGTGTCATTAGCAGCGTTTTACACTGCCATGTGAAGGCTTAGCCCCTGCCTTTGATCAACTTGGCCTGGGTATCCCGGTTAATGTGTTGGTGACTAAACAGTGCTCTCTACTGGCCAACAGACATGGAAACATGCAGGGGAATCTTAGAATTTAGCCAAAAGGACATTTATATGTTGTTATGTTTCAGAAAATAGGTGCGTTGAAATGCACCGTTGGATCCGGCCACCATGCTGCATCAATTTTTCCTGTTAAATCAAGCCTGCTGGGATGTACCTGCACACTGCTGTGAACAGATTAACAGTTTAATCCCATCAGGTGACCTGGATACATCAAAAGTGAATCACGTAAGGCAGAGAATTTGGTTAACACCGTTATGGCAACCTGATCCAAGTCTAGTTTCTCGACAGAGCAAATGTGGCAGAATGACGAGTTCTGGTGATACGACAGACTAGTCCTCATAATGATCTACTGATGAGGTGCGGCACATGCTTTAATACGACAAGGGTGCAGCATATTAAGAGATGTTGTAAAAAAAGATAGCAAGACTTGCAATGCATCTTCCTCGAGGGGTAAGTTGCTCCGTCTAAGTTAAATCCTCCAATATTTTGTTGTGCAGAGATGGCTGCTTATATTCAACGTGAGATTTTCCCGGAAGAGTGTTATTACTGATAGTAAGTAGTGTATTGTATTTATTATGGATTATATCGCCAGGGATTTAAAAAAAGCTATATTCCAACTGTGTCTGATTCCCAAACCAAAGGTGACAGTCCATCTGAAGGGGGGCCACAGTGTTGAAGGGCATTTGGAAAATCACAAGTTACAACAAGGCTAATTTCAACTTAAGTTATTTCCAAACAAAGTCTTGAAAGAATTTCACTAGTGGGTTGTGCAAGATTCAATCGACTGGATAGAACCTGAACGGCATTGGGTGTCATCAGCGGCGCACAGCTGTCTGTCTGTGTGGACGGGGAACCGAGGGAAGGGGCGCACACACACACACACACACCGGACACCCACCAACAACTAACCCGGGAAAACTGAGGAAAGAACCATGAGATTCTGAGCACGATGGAGGAACGGCGGTGTGACTGAAGAAGGTAATGTAAGGTTTGACCAGGCACTCGCAGCGGGACCTTCTCGGCTCCGACTGAGAGGAACCAGCAGCTAATTGCTAAGCTAGCTACTTAGTTACACTCACGGTGTGGCGCGCGAGCTGCCCGTTACCAGCGAATAAACCACAGAACTCGCCTAACCACAATGCATTTGGGACATTCGGCACGGCGACACCGTCGAGCGAGTTTGTCGCGACGCGAGTGTGAAACACTTGTAACATGTGTCTCCCACATTGTGTTTGCTAGCAGCAGCGGCGGCGGCGGCTAACACGAAGGCTGCTGCTGCTGCTGCTGCGGCTTTAGCTCACCGACACAGCGCAGTGACGCCGCCGAGGACGTGTCCTTCACCGTAGAGCGACTCGCATCTGGGTGTGCGTGAAAAACGGCGGGATTCGTGCCCCCCGCGGAGCGGCGTGCGGCTAGCCGCGCCGTTAGCTCGGTGAGCTCGCGCCGCAGACACGTGCCCGCCGCGCGCGCGCCTCTTGACAGCGGGGCTCCCACACGCAGAGCGGCGTCCAGTGCCTTCTCCCACGCGTGGTTTTATTGGTGCTGCGTGGCTTCGCAACGTGTCCGCCGCCCTACTTTCTGGCGCTGACCCTCCACCTGGATGCTCCTCGTGTGGGAGTGTGGTGGGAGACGGGACGCGGGCGGAGTGGAGCCTTCAGGAGCAGCATGGTGGAGCTCCAGCTGAGCCCACGTTCAACCATCTCAAAGAATACTTGCTTTTTCTGTGACTTCATATCTGCTCAATTCTATGATATCTGCAGATCTTGTCCCACATAGCTCCCCTCCCCTCCCCCTCCCTCTCCATCCACCTACTGTACCACATGATGTACACCCCACACACAGCTGAACCACCACACTCTACTTTAGATCAGGGTCACACCCGAGTCTTTCTTAAACCTAACCAAACACTGACCAGAAAAACACCTTACAGAGACACTACTCGCACCTTAACTGCATCAGGGTTAAGTAAAATCAAAGGTCTCCACTTTCCTAAAACAGCACAAATCAGCAGGTGTGACAAGTCGTGCTGAGTTACTATGAGTTCATTACTGTGATGAGTAACACCTGTGTCTAACCATCTCTACTTATTCAGCTGGTCGCGTCTGTGCTTTGTGGGAAACCTTGTGTTTGCTGCAAACCAAATTGCCTTCAAGGGACAACTAATAAAGTGGAGTGAAGAGAAGCTTATGATGGCTGCAAATCCATACAGTACATGTACAAAACATGTAACGCTGCAATCCGGTTGTACTTGCTGGTGTCGTCCAGTGATTATGCAAAGCGACACAAATTTCACAAAGTATGCACAGTGCTTCTTACGCAGTGTCATTCTCGGTAACACTCCGTGGTGGTAATGTAAGCAGACATTGTTCACGTGACACACTTGCCCTGTAAGAATGACTGCAGCAGTACCATCCCATTGAGGAGACACTCGGGTCAGGACAAGCTACTGTTAAGGAGATGCAAGTGTGAGTGCAACTCGTGACGTGCCAAAATAAGTGAGATTTTTTCCTTTTCTCCATTCTCTTTGTAGTCAGAGGTGACGTCGGAAAAAGTGGAGCTTCATGTCATTGTGGCACAGATGAATTAAACTCAGTCTGCAGGTGAGTCTTTCCTTTTTATATTTGCTTTTCATGAATTAGCAATTTAGGTCAGGTTATGATGCTATTTGGTTAGATGTGCAAATGTTCTACGGTTTACAGTTAAATAAAACTACCTTTGCCTGAAAAGCCATATTATTTTTTATTGCCCACCCACTAAGGCATTGGCTGAGCTGTTTTTGCCTCGCTGTGTTTGGAGAGCCTGTGGAGTCCCAAGGGGCCTCCCTGTGTGTGGCTTGTACAGTCCAACCTCAAATCAGAGGAGGCTCCTATTTTGCCACTCAATGACTCCCTTTCTCATCCTCTTGATTCATGTGTTCTCTCTAACATGGAGAGAGCCCAAAAAATACCAAATCGCCCAGACAAACAAATGTTCCCTGTGTTTTAGTGTGTCTCGGCTGCCTCCCGCTTCACAGCAACACAACAGTAATTGTCCCCCAGCATGGTTCATGTGGAGAAATGGCTTGTGTGGTGATCTTAGCTGACAGTGTACTGACTTGAGTGGGTTTCCTACCTTCTCCAGCCCTCCGGTTGCTCTGGCTTCTGTAAGCAGGCAGCTGGGCGGCTTTTGATTGTGTTTTAGAGAGTTTCACCACCCTAAGCTGAAGAATTAAAAAACATGACTGTGACGAATGCAAAGTCTGGCTCAGGTAAGTTTGTCAAAGATAAAGACCTTTACTTCTCTTTTGCTCAGGAATGTTCAGCTACTATTTGTGAAATTTGACATTTGATCGTCACTATTGTAGTGTAGTAGCCACAGCCCAGACATAGTTGTGTAGGCGTTTTTTGCCGCATCTGAATACATTTGTTACTCTAGTCATGCAATTTGAATACATAACAATACACATGAAAAATCTTTTTTATGACACAGCCTACAAACTGGATGTATTTATTCAATAATGTATCTGGCGATTTATTATTCTTATAAGTGTATTAAAAGATTCCGCACAGAAAGCTTTTGAATTTGGATTTTTCCATCTACGAGCTGTGTGTGTGTCAGACTTTATCTGTGGCCTCAGCTTCTTGCTGCGTGCTTGCAGCCAGTACAAGGCAGATCTGTCAGCAGAACAATTTCTTTGTGATGCTGCGTGCTTGTTGCTGCTGCAATGGAAATGAGGGATGTTCTTTGTGAATTGGTCCATTGATTGACTGCCCCACTTGTTGTTGTGGCCTTATACGCTCTTATTATGGTGTCATAGTCTTGTTGTCTTTAAAAAAGAAAAAAACTTTTCACTGGTTGAAAACTGTCATCTTTTTTCCCCCTGTATTTCTGGAAATGAGGTTTGACTGACACATTTATGCCTGCGTTCTCTTTTCTGTACATCTCAAACTCAAAGAGGCGCTGTTGACTGGTATTGGATTAAACTGTGCTGGGTGTCCATTTCTCCCATTTTCAGCCATGCAACAGGTATTGGACAACCTGAAAGAGCTGCCATCAGGCACTGGAGCCAAAGATATTGACCTGATTTTCCTCAAAAGCATCATGGAGAGCCCCATCGTCCGCTCCCTCGCCAAGGTAATGCAAACACTTACATGTACTGCTACTAACTGCGCGTTTTATGGCTCACTGGTATTTAGACACGTTAGTTGAGAGGAGGAGCAACTGTCACAGTGAATTGGACTACAGTTTATTTTTTAAGTTTCCAGCCACTGAACTCACTAGACTGATTAAATCTTCCTTTCAGCTCCAGTAAACACAGTTTATCCATGCATTTCAACACGCAAGTCAATGGCCATGTAGTTATTTTGTGTGCGTTGAGGAGAGACAAATGGTAACAGATCTGAACAAACTGGAGGCAGAATTATTTTATTTTTCTGTTTTATTACAAAGATGGAAAGTATTTCACTGGTAATGCGCGAGGTGTATGACATTAGACGGTGTCCAGACTGACCAGACTGACTCTTCATAAACACACTCACCAACAATATTCACCTCCTGACACTAGAACAGATCAAAAGTAAACATTCCTTTGACACCAGTTCAATCAATTCCTCACACAACTAAAAAAGGTTGGCAGCATGATGAACCAACAGCTTACGTAACATTACTCTGGAGAAAAAAAATCTTCAGTGCAGATTGAGGTCAACACATTCAACTGGCGTCTATAAATAGAATGATTTCTATAGAAATCCTGCCACAAAGGCGAGCTCTTGTCCTCATTTCTAACCGAGGCAACGCTTGCCTTGGATATCACACTCTCCTTCCAGTGTGTTGGCACAGATATGTGATGCTTCATGAGATGTAACCTCTCGTATATAATGTAAATCTCACTCATAATGTTTGGCAACAATATCAACCCCTGCTCCGTGAAGTGTAATATCAATTGAGGAATCGAATTACAATCAGATCAATTTGTTGTGCGTGTGAAAAAGCTACGCTGCAGGCTGTCTTTTTCAGATCCTCTATTAGTGACGTTGTAAAGGTTTTGCAACACAGATAAAAAGCAGAGCGTTTTCAATTTCAACTTAAACATTTGTCCTTCAACTGTCCATAACATCGCCTGTAATTGGCTCCCACCTCATACTTGGTCTTCTTTTTACCCTGCTGTGACACTACAAAATATCCTTTTCTGACGTTCTCTCTACTACATTGTTCAAAGAGGTTTTTGATTTTATTGGCTCCTCTATCACTGAGATAATTAACGTCTCACTTTTAACTGGTGTAGTTCCCAATTCTTTTAAACGTGCTGTTGTTGAAACAACACTAAAAAGCCTAGTCTGGATCCGTTAGAGTTTGAGAAACGTTACAGTCTGAGAGCCCAGCAGAACACGTAGTTCCTGCTAATCCAGTTCTACACTCCAATAATCCAGTCTGCTCTCTTCACATCCATCATAGTCTGTGTTGGTTCGGCCACCAAACAAGACAGGAAGATGCTAAAACGGGCTGCAGAGAAAATCATTGGTGTTAAACTGCCCACTATTCACTACTTGTCCTCATCCAGAGTCAGGAAACATCTCTGCAGAGCCATCACACCCCGGTCACAACCTGTGAACTTCTCCCCTCTGGCAGGCGATACACAGCACTGTACGCCAAAACAGCCAGACACATGAACAGTTTCTCCCCCCAGGCCGTCACTCTGATGAACACTTTATATTTGCTCTCTCTACATAACTCTGACTAATTTGCACTCTGTATACTGAAAATACAAATCCTCAATGTAAATGATACATAAACATATATTTAATAGACCGGACTTCTGTTCACTTCTACTCATTATAGTCATTTATTTATGTACATTTTTTATACAATTTTTCTGCTCCTTGTTGTCATACGTTTCTAGTCATACGTTTGTTTACATTAAGTCTATGTATGTTGGTTTATGTTTATTTATGTTTAAACTGTACACTTGAGCAAGAATAACCAGAGTTAAATTCGTTGCATGTGTTCACATGCTTGCCCAGTAAAGCTGATTCTGATTCTGAGAAATAGAGACCAATTTCTAAACTTCTTATTATCTGAAAAAATTTAGAAAAAGTTGTATTTGAACAACTTTCAGTGCTTTTAGAGAGTCATGAGATTTCAGTCTGGATCTGCACTGCGTGAAGTCTCCGGTGACATTTTAATGTCAGCTGATCCGGTTTTAGTTCTGTTAGACCTCTTGTCAGCTTTTGGCATGGTCAACCACACAATGATGATAAATAGATTTCAGAATGTGGTTGGTATGTCTGGTTCAGTCCTAAAATGGTTTTCCTCATACCTTTCCGGCAGTAGTTTTAGTGTGTCTGCGAACCATATCATATTGTGTCTGAATCTCCTGAGCTTGCTTGCCAAGAGTAGATTTTTCTGTCCTTGCGGAAATTTGGCAAATTTTTAGCTGTAACTTATTTAAGCTCTATCATTACAAAGTGAGAATGCTTTATTTTGAAAAGGTCAAATATAAACTTAACATCATAATCTTCCGCCTCATCACTTTTCAATATTCAATGCCATAACTCGGGAACAGACGGGCTAATGAAATTCTTACATCCTATCAGAACCAGTTACTTTCATGAGATGCTCAGTAATTCTGTATGGTTTCCAACAGAAAAAAGCTTTGATAATTAGAGTGTGTGGCTAGAAGAAGCCATTTCTCTGAATTAAGTTGACACCTACTAACAACAATACAATGTTTTCGCTTTTTAACGAGATAATGAGAACCTAATTTGTCATGTTGGCAGAAAAAGTGTATAAACTGTAACGATTGCATACATCAATAGTTAGTATGTGTCATTTTTACCTTTTTGGAAAACATTTCTTCCTGTTATTTTACGAAACCAATCAATTTCCTTGTTACTGTGCAAATACTTTTCGATTTCCAGTTGGATCTGATCTGACTTCTCTATGTGTGCAGGCTCACGAGCGTCTGGAGGAAGTTAAACTACAAGCCGTTCGAGACGATAACGTCCAGCTGGTCACAGAGATCCTGGATTCACTCAACAACCTGCCAGAAAGTGATGCCGCCGCCGCCGAGCTTTCCAAAATACTCCAGGAACCCCATTTTAAGGTACGTGACAAATAGTTCTCCTTTGACACTGTTGTTACCACGTGAACAGGACCATGAATGAATGAACAGGCGTCCCAGAGCAGCTTGCGAATTTATCACGGAGGAACGGATGTCAGATCTTTTCACGGCGACCATTTCACAATGTCTTCCGAAATGCCCATCAGGCAGTTGTACTTCCGAGTCAGCCTTCTTGCATTCCCAGCCACTCACAGGCTCCGGCACATGAGAGTGGGGGTGTATTTCCTTGGGCCAATAGCAGGCTTAGTCATGTGGGTGAAGTAAGGGGGAGAACACCGTGTCACCTCTAGTTACAGCAAAACTTTGCTTTGCTGATGCAGTTTGTCGTCTGACCAATGCTAGCTCTGTATTATGCCTGCCGGGATAAGAACAAGACTGGCTGGTAATTTTTTATCTTTTTACGACTACATTTAAATCTTTTTCTGCCAGTTACTGTAGGTCTAAAAGTATGTTTTTTATCAATGTTTTTGCATGCGATGCAGAACGTGATTTTTGTTTTGTTTTATTCATGGAAGTCATCCCGAGGAATTATTTTTAATCACGTCTATTCTCTTAACTTCCTAGGAGCTGTAATGTATTTAACATGTAATTAAATGCAGAGATTTTGAGCCATACTTAAGTTTGTTGGCATGTCTCCATCTCTCCCTCCTTTGTGTTGCAGTCTTTGATCGAGGCTCATGACAAAGTGGCTGCAAAGTGTTATGAGATGCCCCAAGCCGCAGTGAACAGCAACACTTTGTTGTCGAGCTCGCTCATGCCGGCAGATGCTGTCAGAATGATTGGCATCCAGAAGAAAGCCGGGGAACCTCTGGTAAGCCTAGACGGATATTTTAATCGTTCACTGCTCTTCCAAGGAAACTTGTGATGCCTCCTACAGGCTGTGAATCCTTTTATACGTCTTCTTTGATTGAGCAGGTGGCTCAGTTTTCATTGTGCCACTGCGTGATTAGGTTCTCTCACAGCAACCAATCCATGAATCAAACTGTCTGTGTGATTTATGAAGTGCAGATGCGTGCTTCTAAATGGCCCATACTGCCTTTCAGGGTGTGACGTTCCGTGTGGAGCAGGGCGAGATGGTGATCGCGCGAATCCTGCACGACAGCTCCATTGACAGGCAGGGCATGCTGCACACGGGGGACATAATCCGCGAAGTGAACGGCCGTGAGGTCAGCAGCAACCCCAATGAACTCCAGGAGCTGCTGAGGGACTGCAGCGGAAGCATCACACTCAAGGTCCTACCCAGCTACAAAGACACACCGGCACCTCCAAGGGTGAGAAAAAGCAGTTTGCTGTACATTTCCTGCCCAGTTTTTTTTTTTACCTGCAAGTGAAAAAACACTGCGGAATTTAATATCAAGTTTTCACGCTGAGCCCTTTCTGAAACGAGGAAACATAAATGAGTGCACAGGAATAGAGTGGTGTAGATGGGGACGTGTTGCTCTGGTATGTGTGTTGGGACTTTTGCGTAGTAGCACTGTACCTGTCAAGGGCTGGGTGAGAGATGCCTGACCTGTGTGATCTCAGAATACCAGGCTCCTGAAATTGAGCCTGGGGAGAGTCTATAAATATCACTCTACGCACTATCTAGGCGTACACCATTCTATTCATTGAAGTAACCCCCCCTCCTTCTTACTGTAACAGGCGCACACACAGCAGCTGACGCTGCAGAGCAGCATGCAGGGTTATGTCACACACTGACCTTTGTGCTGGGGAAGGATCCAATGATTGATTTCTTCTGTTTGGCTCTTCTCTGTGTTGGGTTTTAACTGGTAAATCAGGCCGGGTGCTGAAACCTGGCTGACACCTACATAATGATTCTGTCTGCAGTTGCCTTACTTTGAGTGTGTTTTGTTTTGTTGTGGTTAAAAGCTGTCTTGGCTCCTTGTGAAGGTTTCTTGTGAGAAGTTTCCTCTTTCATGAGTTGCACAAAGGACTTCCAAAGGTCCTTAAAAGATTCAGTACCCTCCTTGCAATGTTGTTAAAGATATTAATACAATGTAAAATATATAAACATGCACTAATATTACAAATAAGAAATGTGTTTCGAATTTCGATTTCAGGGGGACTATGCATGAGTCAAAGCAAGATCGCACAGATCTGGCTCGAGAACAAAGTCCAGTGACAACAATGTCAATAAATGCAGCTGTTATGGTTTTGAGATGATAGCACATTTACTGCCGCTGTGGATTACCACATTTTACCAGCTCTTCTATTATTAGTTTGTCTCTTCACAGGAATTGTTCCTGAGTTGTGGATAATTTTTCACTGTGATGTTTTATTGACTGAATCGCAGGTTTACTTGAAGCCACACTTCAACTACAACCCGGCCACGGACAACTTGATCCCCTGCAAAGAGGCCGGCCTGGTCTTCATCAAGGGAGACATCCTTCATGTAGTAAACAAGGAGGACCCCAACTGGTGGCAGGTGAGTCAGCACAGTTTGCTCAGCACTGATTACTGCTGTAAAATGAACTGCATAGCTTATTTTTTTTTCTTATTGAATTTAATTGAATAGAATTGAACTAAATTCCATTCTGTTTCAATTCAGTTTTACTTGAATTGCGCCAGTTCCTAACAAACTTCGATATAGAGCAGATCTAGACCACGGTCTTAAATAGTAAATTTTTTCCCAAGGCCATCTCTGGACTTAACACCTACCATTAATGCTGCGGTTTATCTATTGAGTGATTGATTTCAGTTGACATATTTTTACTTTTGTTGTTTTACTGTCTTGTGCTTTGTTTTTAAGCACCGAAGAGTCGCTACCTCAAATTTCGTTGTTTGCTTGTCTTACATTGACAATAAAGGAATTGAATTGAATAATGAATAGAATAGATGAAGATCTGGATTATTTCTCAGTACTTCGGCTTGAATTTCACTCGTAGGCATGCAATGTTGTCGGTGGAGCCACTGGTCTGATTCCCAGCCAGTTCTTGGAGGAGAAGAGGAAAGCTTTTGTGAGAAGAGACTGGGACACTTCAGGCGCAGGTTGGTGTTTATCACACACGAGTGTGCCACACCCTGGTGTAGTCATCATGTCAGAAACCTCCGCGTCACCCAACGGGACTGATGCTCAATGTGTCCAACCCAGGGATGCTCTGTGGAACTCTGACGGCCAAGAAGAAGAAGAAGAAGAAAAAAATGATGTACCTCACTGCGAAGAACGCAGGTGTGTACCATGTCTGGCTGACAAATCAGAGATGATGATGATGCACCGCTCATCCAGCCTTTGTGTTGCCTTGCACAGAGTTTGACCGTTACGAACTCCAGATCTATGAGGAGGTGGCCAAAATGCCGCCGTTCCAGAGGAAAACCCTTATTCTGATCGGAGCTCAGGGAGTTGGGAGGCGGAGCCTGAAGAACAGACTCATTCTCCTGAATCCTCTACGATACGGAACCACCGTACCCTGTGAGTGTGTGAGACGCACGGCTGGGGAACTTGAGTTACTGGGCGCTGACACTCTGTCTGCATCTCTGCTCCAGTCACCTCACGCAGTCCCAGAGAAGAAGAGCGAGACGGCCAGAACTACTGCTTTGTGACCCGCGCTGAGATGGAGAAGGACATCAAGGAGAGTCGCTACCTCGAGCATGGCGAGTACGACGGCAACCTTTACGGTACCAGGATCGACTCTATCCATGAAGTGGTGCACGCGGGCCGTACGTGCATCCTGGACGTCAACCCGCAGGTTACTTTATAGCTTAGGAAAAAAAAAAGATGTTTCCCGCCGCCTTTGGGATGTTTATGATGATACATGTTTTTTTTTTCTTCACAGGCATTAAAAGTGCTGAAGACGGCTGAGTTCATGCCATTTGTCGTATTCATCGCTGCTCCTGAACTGGATACATTAAGAGCTATGCACAAAGCCGTGATAGATGCTGGACTCACAACAAAACTGCTCACTGTAAGTACAATTTTTATTTTTTGTAAATTATCGATGCTCTTGTCAGTAACTGGGAAAACTGCAGGTGATCCGTCCATTTTGTGGAACAGGAAAACGATTTGAAGAAGACGGTGGATGAGAGCGCCAGGATCCGCCGGGCGTACAGCCACTACTTTGACCTGACTATAGTCAATGACAATCTGGACAAGGCCTTTGACAAGCTGCAGGAGGCGGTGGAACGGTTGTTCGTCGAGCCCCAGTGGGTCCCAGTCAGCTGGGTCTACTGATCACTGGGCAGACCGGGCTGTCCAAGCTGCTAGGCCAGGGATGGGTGAGAGGTGAGAGGGGGGCACCCCAAAGGGACGGAGGATTCAACACTGACACTGCACACATGGACTAAGTGTTGCACGTCAGCCCTGTGTGAATTTGGGTCTTGCACAAAAAACTGCATCAGAGTCAACTTGGTCTGAATTGCCAGATACCCATTAAGCACGCTATGCAACACACACACAGGAAGTGTACTTATTTATTGGCAAAGGGTTTTTAGAAGAATAATTTCTAATCAAACAGGTTGGAGATGATTACTGACATTCATGTCAGGGTGTTTTAATAAAAGGGGAAACTTTTTTGCCACGTCCTGTTATTTTAATTTTACATCTATATGTAAGCTTGGTATTTATTCAGCAGAGATAATGAGGGCTTGCTCGATGCTAAGGACGGATACCTCAGTGTTCAGTTTACAGTGTATATGCCTCCAGTACGTCATCTCATTTTGTCACTATAAAAGTTTGTCGTCATTCACGTCGTAGAGTGTCATGTTTTCAAGCTCCCTTTCCTCCACAAGCCTGCTGATGCCCTGGAGTCTACAGAGTCCAGCACCATCAGTGGTTAATGGCATGCCAGTCAGTGTGATGTTGTACAGGATGAAAGAAAAATATACTGTAGTGTTAACCCGTTATTTCTCTCACACTCAAGCACAAGACACATTATGTTGCTTTGCTGTCATTTCATGTAAGTGTATCTGACTGTCGGTCCGGTCAGTCTGGTGCTGTTTGTCTGGGAGACAGAAAAAAGAAGACTTTCCACAGGACTCTTAAACAGGGTTACTGCATCTCAGTGAACCATCCCTTTTGATGTGATAATAATAAGACTTAATAAAACTGTTTATTTACTTATAAAAAGGTATATTTTACAACATTTCAGGAAAAGATGTATTTTCAGATGTCAAATAAAAAAACTGGTGTTTTCTAATTACCCGCTGTGTTTTGGTTTGGTTCTTTGGAAGAATTAATGTGCACACAAGCTAACTGTAGGGATTGTTTTGGTTTTTTTTAAAGAAAAGATGAAGGCTTTTTGACTACGACAAATTTTTATATTTTTAACGAGGATTCTTCACAATTTCGGAAAGATTTTAAAATGAGGTCTAAAAGATTAAAAAAGAAAACACATAAGAAGGCAGTGAAACGTGTTATAAAAAATACAAAAAGCCACAGAGGATGTAAAGGTCCCACAGCTGGAATTGTGGATGCAGAACTGGAGCTGGCACTCATAATTGGAGGAATGATTACAAATATATGCCATGGACTATATTCCTTGTTGGGAGTGCCTCCGAATGAACAATTTCCTTTCTAAAATTACAATACCATGGTGAAGACTATTGTTGATGCAGGCGCCATATTATCCATTATAACACTCTGATGGTCAATTCCTAAGCAATAACTTCAAACTGTCGACAAAATCTGTTCCATTAAAAAGATCGCCCTCGGACAAACATTGCAAAACGGAACTGCTGACTGTCTAACAGTTCATTTTTTAGTACAATTTTTATGATTACATAAAAATGCAGTAGTCTTTTTTTCTAAGGCCTCGTTCCAGTGTGGCATTTCAAGTTTCTGGTGGATATAAAAAGCCGTGCTCAGTTCAAACAACCCAACGAGGACAGGCCTCTGACAGCTATACACATGACGAGAGGGAGGTTTCCTGGCTGCTGGTTTATTTCCGTCTTCACTGCGTCCCCGTCCTTCTTCAGGGACATTTTAGAGCAGGCAAACAGATGCTCAGTCTTCGTGTACACGTGCTCGGCCAGCGCAGCCAGGCCGGAGCTGCTCACAGGTGACTCTCCACTGCCTGATGCGCACTGCACCTGTGGGGGGGTGCGAAGGAAATTAAATCACATATTTTTACTGTCATGCATAATTTTAAAAACGCTCACATAACACACGGCTGTGTGGTGACTAACCAGGAGCTCCAGGATGTGTAACACAGAATTACTGCAGCACATTGTTAATGCAGCGAGACCATCATATGTCATCTCTGAAAGGCAAAAAAACACATAGGCATTCTACAAATATCCAGCATTTATTGGTCCTTTTCCACAATTTGCTGACATGAGTAATGACTGCTATACAGAGAAAAGCATTCTCACCATCCAAGGCACTGGCAAGGAGGTGAAGGGCACCGAGGATTGATGTGGACTGCTCTGTCTGAGGTGACCCCGTGTTCTCACACTCCTCCAACAGATCCAGAATAGCTTGGATGTTTTTCCTCTGAGACTCTGTCGTTGCATCTTCGTCCAGGGTTGGACTCTTGTCCTGGCGCATCTGGTCCAGCTGCGACGCGGCAGAGGAAGGAGCGAAGATTTCAGACAGATGGAAACTAAGGAGATGCTCACAAAGAGATAACGATGGGACATCCGTCCCCACTCACGGCGTTCTGAAGCGCGCTGACTGCCTTTCGGTCCTCCATGATCTTTGTGAGCTGTTGTAGTAGAGCAGACTTTGTGGAAACAGGAAGAGCCGTGAGCAGCTGGAAATGATCATTTAGCTGGTCCAGGTCTGTATAAAAACGATAAAAATGCAGGCTTGAAACATTAAAATACCAACGGTTGTATTATTCCATGACATCATAGAAATATGTGCACACAGAATTAGAAGGACATGACAGGGAGTGTGTAGAATAAATAATACATTCAGTTGTATCATATTATTATGGGAAAATGAACATTACTTGTACCTTTGTGTCCTTTAGGGACTGTGTACAATGCCAAGAATATTGAGATTGACTATCACGTAAACTAATTATGGGACTTAGAGTCCAGTCGCACCACAATGGACCACAGAATCAATGATTGGAAAGTCTCTAATTATGATCAGCACCACACAAGGGATTTATATTCTAACATTTCAGAGGCATCCCACAATAACACAGTTCAGTGAGCTTCCAAAAAAACACCACAGAGTCGGGGAGCTGCATGAAAGCTGGGTGACAACCGCTCAACAAAGTCAGTGCCTGTTCTTTACAGTATCACAGGGGAATAAGAAAAAGAAAAAGAGGTCAGGTCGGAGCAGGGGAGGGGACGCACATAAAAGCAGCACACAAATCCAGGCTGTCAGAACAGACAAGGGCAAAGAAAAACCCACAAATCGCAGAGGAAATCAGGTGAACGAGAGCAGGGCTGTGACAGAAACAATGTTTGCAATTTTATACATGAACAGACATGTACCTATCCAAATCAGTGTACTTAATAAAATAAAAAATAATTAACCCTTTATTCATTTTTTAAGTCACCATTCTGCATCATTCTTTTCTGCTAAAATGACTATAATGCACATGAATCAAAAGACACTCATGGCCTAAACTATGCAATGGGGCTGCATTGACACCTATTAGCTAGCCATATAAAGGCTAATAATAAATCATTAAGTTGGTTAGATGAATGAGTGGAATAGGGTTGGAAAATTTCTATGACTAGAAATTTGAAGAAAACACAAACTTGTTGACATGCAGCGTTGACATTAAT
>CAESWR010001362.1:0-17928 GCA_903171835.1 Mullus surmuletus
AATAAAAAAAAAAAAAAAAAAAAAAAAAAAAAAAAAAAAAAAAAAAAAAAAAAAGGACTAACAAATTTAAGGCTCTGTCGGGCTCAGGCTCTTGAAAACAGTAAAAAAATAAGCAGTGGAGGGATTTGAACCCCCCACCACAGCTACACAGCACTCCCAGACCAATGCCCTAACCACTACACCAACATCCTGATGCTTTGAAAGCTTTGTTTCTCCTATTTAAGTCTCTCCCTGGGTCAAACTCTTGAAAATGGTAAATAGTGGTCAGTGCTGGGATTTGAACACAGCACCATACCTAGACACACCACACTCACACCAGTGTGTTAATCACTAGTCTACCAACAACTTGACGTCTTGAATGTTTTCGTTCCTCCAATTTAAGGCTCTGCCTGGCTCAGGCTCTTCAAAACAGTAAACACTAGGCAGTGCAGGGATTTGAACCCCCCACCACAGCTACACAGCACTCCCAGACCAATGTGCTAACCACTATACCAACATCCCAATGGATGGTTTGTTTCTCCTATTTAACTCTCTCCCTGGGTCAGGCTCTTGAAAAGGGTAAATATTGGTGAGTGCTGGGATTTGAACCCACCACCATACCTAAACAAGCCCCTCCCAGACCAGTGTGTTGACCACACTCTCCTATTTAAGTCTCTCCCTGGGGCAGGCCCTTGAAAGTCACAGTGCTGATCAGCTTCGAATTTGAACCATCTACCATGTTTAAACACATCATCCTAAAGTGCTGGCCTTAACCTCTGACCCACTAGCTAGCTGATGCTTAGCATTGCTTTGTTTTTCGTAGCTGAGTGAGCTACTGTGTCAGACAGTAACTACAACTGAATAAAGTCTTGGTCTGGGTCTTATCCGACTCACCACGAGAGATGAGATGAAGCTGTTGGTGTTACCTGTATTTGAGTCTCCGTTCTGGTTCAGGCTCCTCAAAATGACCCACCGGTGGCAGTGACTTAGATCCAGCAGCTCAGTGATAGTGTGGTGTTGAAGATGGTTTGTGGAGGTATGGTTTGAGGTTCAAGTCCCAGTTTGGAAACTGACCCAAACGTTTTGAAGAGACCCTTCAAGCCGCGGAGACATGGGCCACCAGCTCCACTTGGGCCACCGTAGCAGTTAGGGTGCTAGGCTAGCACGACCACGACTAAGGGGTAGAAGGTAAGTATGGATAGGGAGAGGGAGGTGATATGTTTTCTTTAATCAAGAATGTTTGGTAAAAGAGTGTTTTTAAAGATGCTGCTCCACCAACACTGGGACACTTCGCTCTGTTCTGTTCAGCTGTCAATTACAAAATTACAAAAAATACAAAATGATAATATGCAAGTCACACTCAAAGTGCACAAATAAACCATGCAAGTGAACAGGAGAATGACATCAGTATTACCTCACAACAACCCTATAAGCTAGCATCACAATCAGTAAACTGCAGCCTAATGCTAAAGGCTAACAGGATAAGCTATATAGCTAGAGCTGCTTAGCAACATTTCTACCACAGAATGTAATATATTATATATATATTATTATATATATATTATTATATATATATTATATATTATTATACATATTTGCAAAAGGTACTCTCAATAAACAGTAATAAAACAATTAATTGCTCCTCACAGACTTGCCACCTATCACCGGATTTAGATATTTCCCACGCTTCCCGCAGCCCGCGAACGCCGCGGCACCACGCTGCACTTCCGGCCTCGCGCTCCTCCCCCTCCAGGCTCAAAGATGGCAGCCACGGGACAGCGAGCAGCGACGACACACACCTCGTAGCTCTGTCATGAAACGGCTTCGGGGCTGCGCAGCGTTCTCACCCCCGACCATGACATGACTGAGACATAGTTCGTCCACCGGCCGGCTCGTCGTCTCGTTCGGACCATCGAGGGATTCGGGAATATCATGTGTGTTCTCCCTGCAGGCTAAGCTAGCAAAGCGGCGGTTAGCAAGTAGATGAACTTGTCTCTTCTGCAACACGCGAAGAAGAAGAAGGAGGAGGAGGCAGCTGCTCTTCTCTGTGCTCTTGTTAGGTGAGTGTGTGTGTGTGGGACAGATCAAATGTGTGTAAGAAAGTGCACACAGTGAAGTGTGTGTACATGTTGCGCTTGCTGGTGTCTGTCTGTACTGCACATCTGAATGACAAAAGCCTAACAGCCTTGTTTACCATCGTGACAGGACTGTAAATGTGATGCATCTTCCTCATTTTACACGTGCAAAGCATCTCAGCAGGTGCATGCTGCAGCACCATGCAGACCAGAGGTTCACAGTGCTTTGCAAATACTTAAGCAGTAGTAGTACTTATTGCTGCAAGTCAAAAGTTGGGGCCGAAGACGCATCAAAAGGCACCTTCTGACCCCTTTCTTCTTCTTCTCCTGTGTCGTCAGCTCACCGTCATCATGGCCATCACTCAGTTCCGCCTTTTCAAGATCTGCACATGCCTCGCCAGCTTACTGTCTTTCTTTAAAAGATTGATATGCAGGTAAGTACAGTTGAAAAGGCCGTGAATATGATGCACAGTAAAGCCTCCCTATATGATACCGCAGGTTTGCTATTTACACTAGAAAGATGTGCATGCATGCTGACTTACGGACACACACACACGCGTACACGACAGAAATGTGACTGTAACTTTGTTGTTGTTGTGGTTTTGAAAAGGCCGTGAATATAATGCACAGTAAAGCCCCTATATGATACCGCAGGTTGGCTATTTACATCTCTTGCTCACTAGAAACATGTTTTGCATGATCTCATCCATGCTGACTTACGAAGACACACGTACACGACAGAAATGTTACTGTAACTTTGTTGTTGTGGTAGTTTTGAACCACTTACTGTGTAACGACTACCCTTTCCATTTTTAATGATACTGTATTGCAGAAGTGGAAGAGGCCGGAAGCTCAGTGGGGATCAAATAACTCTCCCAACAACTGTTGATTTTTCATCATCTCTGCCCAAACAGGTCAGTAGTTGATCATTCGTTGCATCCATTCCGCTCTTCAATTTTATCGCATGAAATCGGTTAATTTTTAAGATTCAAATAATCTTTCAGTCTGCACAGCCAGAGATTGAAGAGTGGAGTTCCTGGGATGAAGATGCGCCTACAAGTATCAAGATTGAAGGCGGCAATGGCAACGTTTCCCCTACACCCAATGATGTTGATGAAGAGCCGGACTACTTCAAAGACATGACACCAACCATCAGGAAAACACAAAAGGTATTTTGACAGCCGAACTCTGCCTTTCCTTACCTGGCATTGTAATACATTTAGAGTGAAGGTAATGAATGTGGTTCTGATGCACACAGTTTGTAAATAACATGCCACGTATGACTGTGATGAGATTCTATTATGTTGGCAATGAAGTGTCAAATTATCGCCTCTTTCACATCGCAGATATTGCTGAAGAAAAGGGAGCCTTTGAACTACCTGGTACCTGATGGCTCAGCAGGATTCTCCAGCAGACTGGCAGCCTCTCAGGATATGATGACCTTCACTGCACCCTCGGTGACTTACTGTTTCATACTTCCCTCACATTTCGCATCCACCATCTGAAAATGTATGAGAGACATTTTATTTGTGATAAACAGGAACCCTCCGGATGTAGGTTGGTAAAGCTGTTTTACTGGTTTTAGATTTAAATATGTTGCAAACTTCCTGGAATGTGAAGTGAAAGTCGTGTGACTTGTTGTGCTTGCAAAGAAGGGCGTGTTTACACAAGTACATAATTGACATTGTTGCTTTCATGCAGACAATAGGAAACCTTAACTATCGGAACACAATACCACAAATAATGCAATAATGCATTTATCTTTGAAAGCCGACCAAAGAAATTGGTCTTGCTGATTGGTGCTTCATAGTAATTGGGTATTTGTCCTTAAATGTAACATCCATCTGCTTAACAATGGGATTTGACTCTGTTTAACTGACATCAGACTTGGAAAACCCATTTCAATTTGTGAATAATGGGATAAAATGTCAAGCAGTCTCTAATCGCAAGATGTTTTTTTTTTTTACAGGCTGAGCTGGGCGAGATGGACAACTGGCAGGAGGACACGAACGCCTGGGAAGATGAGTCTGATGCCGCCTGGGAAGCCGAGGAGGTGCTCAGGTAAAGCGCTGGGAAAAGCTTTGACCCTAAATGCTCTAGAGAGAGAGGTGTAGGTTCCCTCAATGTCCAGCAGATGGCACAATTTACCATAATTGCAAGAGGGATGAATGGAGCGAGACTTGCTTTTATGCCTGGCAGCTGACGAGTAGCTTCTGCACAGTAACGGCACACCCTGCAAAATCCTGCGTTTGCTTTGCCTCTGTTCACCAGAGAACAGAAGATGGCCGAGAGAGAAAAGCGGTCCATGGAGCAGCAGAGGAAGAAGATGGAGAAGGAGGCTCAGAGGATGCTGAAGAAGGAGCAGAAGATGGCCGTCAAGCTTTCGTAACATTTAAAAAAAAAAAAAAAAAAAGCTCAGTTTTGAGCCATGAGGGACGGGAGGGAAAGACACTGAATCAATCATTAGTCTTATCTTTAAAGCCATCCAACCAACCAGGACTATCACCGAGACTATTTATCTGTTTGCAAATTGTCCTCCCTCTGCACCCCGTTTCCACCAGCAGCCGTTTCCTTTTGTTTCCCATCTGCGGCCACATCATCGTGAGGGCAGATTACATACTTGGTGCTCTCATGTTCATTCTGTTCTTCAAGACAATTAACATTTCTGTGATCCGCTTTCGCTTAGACTAGTCCGAAGGTGAAGACCCATCACCGTACAACAACAGTTAGATTAAAGGTAAACCCGGGCCAATGATCTATTTCAGTTTTCCCCAGAAGCATGTAAATAAACCGGTACCTGTACTACCTTTTTTGAAAGTCACATAAGGAGTACAGCTCCTTTTCTTTGTCTTATTTATAACCTGAAAAGGGCAAAGGAGTGTAATTAATTTTAAGCATCACTGTTTACCAGTGACATCCCTCGGTTTGTTTGATCTATTGTGTTTTATATTTATGTCTTTCATTGTCTGAATTTCGTTCCTAATGAATGTTGCTTGATATTTCACATTATCTTCTCGTGCTGTGCAGTCCTCGTCACACTGGGAATCGACATGAAATGGGAATCTGGATGAGGGGCCGGAAAGGACCATAGACTAGGGGCAAGCCCAACTATAAATGCTAGCTGTGGGTTCCTATGGTAATCTTGCAGCTGCCGATCTGTCACTCATTCTTGTCCTTGTCAGCTTTTTATATTGAAGATGAATATCCAGTGATTAAGGCTGTTTTTTTTGGTTTGTTTGTTTCTCAGGGGGAGGGAATGTTAATTTGCTTTTAGATAGCTGACATCACCTTCGTTTAAATATGAATCACGGTGTCCTCCCGGGGTTATCCCACCCTAATAAGTAGACGAAAAATCCAAAGTTAGCGGCCTCACTCATCTGAAAACGCAAAGGTAACTATTTCAGTTGTGACTTTTGATCAGTGTTGGTTGGGAGGGGCAGTATTAATACTAAATGGGCAGGTTGCTGTCATGGCAACAGTCACAGTTGGATTACGAACTCTAGTGTGTCTTTTGTCTCTGGAGAGCCTTAGTTCAGATCCAGGCTTGGGGGCGGGGAGGGGGGGCGTGTTGAAGGGGTTAACCTGTGCTACTGAGTTTTGCCTAATTGATGCCTATTAAATACTCTTATCTATCAAACGACTTATTGACACCCGGACATGATGATTCTGTTAAAGGTGGAGTGATTCTTGCATGATGACTTTAATGAATCTAAAAGGGAACGAAACCTTCACTCACTTATGGAAAGGCTGCATGTCTTTTTGTCATGAACATTTGTTTTCACTCATTTATCTGAAAAGAATATTGAAAACCCTTCTTTTCCTCCACTGAACTGTACAACAGTCTGTTTCCAGAATTATGGAGGAGAACAAACCATGATTTTATACGAAGAGTCCACATTTTCAATCTGGAGTGTTTAGAAGATTAAATATCTGCTGTATTTGTCCAGAAAAAAAACACCCACATGTTCTCTTGGGGGTGTTTTCATGCTGTTGTGGTCCTCGTTCACGCTTTACTGGCCATAACTTTCACTGTCACTGGAATATTTTTTGGGGTGGGGTCAGGAATCTTAATTTTATAGAGATTTTTGGAAATTCTTAATGGGTCAATGATTCACAAAGACACGCTTTGACTGTTGGGGATGAAAATAGCCGGCCAAATAAACTGCTGTAAAACATATCATTTTTTTTCCAACTTCTTTTTGCTCAAATGTTTCAATCAACCTCAGTGATGTTCAAATCCAATCCGAATTTTCAGGATTTTAAATGCCAACATTCCATCAATAAATGATAAATTAGATAAATTACATTAATAGTTTTGGTGCAGATTTTAGCGTTTTCTTCTTTATATTCTTGGGGGATGAAATTTCCGCATTGACTTCTGTTTTAACAAACCAATTGTTTTTTAATTGCACATGCATTACAGTACATAATAATACATTCCTCACTGTTGGTGGATCCTCCAGTAGGAAAGAGGAGGGGTTTTTTTTGGTTTTTCTGTGGCCACCAAACAGCACCATTTCTCCTTCTACAGCCATGTTTGAAACCTAAAAAAAAGCATGAAAAAGAACACTTGACATCAGATGTATGAATAGAAACATTTAATATCAACCAAAATGCAACATTCAATATCAAACAATTAACAGTGCAAATGAGTTAAGAATGGACTAAAACTATTTGCCAGGTGTGAGAGAGCGACAGAGTTCAGGTTGCCCAGCAGGACCTGCAGTAAACCACCTGGTGATCTTTGCAAGTGTTTGCGCCACAGCCGACGCACACCGTGAAAGTCTTCTTGTTCTTGCTCGTGCACATCTGGCACCTCTTCCTCTTCACCGCCGAGCTCCCGCTGGCTACGGCCGAGGCCTGGATGTCTCTCACCACGGCGGCGGCGAACGGCGCCCGAGGGACCCGCTGTCTCCTCAGGATCTCTGCCGACACCAGCGAGTTCCCCAGCTCCTCCAAGAAGAGCCGCCTCTTGAAGTTCTTCCTGTCGTTCCAGGACGGATCCACGGCGGTGAATATGACGAACGCGTTGTGCGTCGAGATGTCCAACATGTTGAAAAATAACATTTGTGGCCACCGATTGGTCCTCCTCCTGCATGTGTAGGTGGCAACCATCTACATGGAGGAGAGGACAAGGAAAAACACCCCAGATATGATTAAGAACATTTAGGCCTGTCACAATAACACACTTTGCTGTACGATATATTGTCCCATTAATTATTGCTGATAAACGATATTATTATCCCACAAATTATTGCCAATAAATTATATTATTGTCCCACAAATTATTGCCAATAAATTATATTATTGTCCCACAAATTATTGCCGATAAACGATATTATTGTCAACATTATTTTGAGGTCATTTATCATTTTTTAATTAATGTAATGATAACATGGCATAATAATGCAAGTGCAACCTTTAGAAAGCAATAAACTATAATTGAAGTATTGACACAAAGATTCTTGGTGACCGACAGGAGGGTTTACTCCACTCCATTCATTCCGCTATGGAACCAACGCGCTCAGGTGCTGAGACCGATGCACAGAGTGAACCCTCTTGACATCCAGTCTGTTTGCTAGCGTGAGACGAGGAAAACAAACACACATGCACAAGGCGATATATTGAGGCTGGCACAAAATGATTGGGTTGGTCCGATTAATTGATTTATTGATAATTGTGACAGGCCTAAGAATTGCTGCATTAGCAAAACACAAAATGTCTCAAACAAGCACATGAATTCAGCAGGAAAATGGGATGCATGCAGTAATAAATGTGTAATAGCACCTTGTTCAGCTTGTCAAACACTCCCTTGCAGTGATTGTAGTAATTGATGATCTCGGGCTTCTTCTTTGGTCCCCCTGTCACCACAGCATCGCGGTGCTTGGTGCTGATGAGGACCACGCTCCTCCCCTTGGTGGGCAGGTAGCTCACGGCCGCGGTGTTCTTGGTGAAGGCGAAGAGGGAGGAGAGGACGGCCCGCTCCCTGTCCCGCACCAGGTTGGGAGGCAACTCTGGTTTTCTTTTCCTGATCATCCCGACCAGGGCCATTTTCTTGTGCAGAAGCTCCTGAGCGAGCGAGTACGAGGTGAAAAAGTTGCCACACGTGACGGTGACGCCCCGGAGTCCCCCCGTCATCTCCATGGCAACGCGCTTGCCCTGGTCCACCTGTGCAGCGTCCTCGCTCTCTCCCAAGTGAACGTCGCACTTCCAGGCGTACGAGGTGGCCACGTCGGCCGTCACCCAGACTTTGATGCCGTACTTGGCCGGCTGCTTCGGCACGTACTGCCGGAACCTGCAGCGCCCTCTGAACGGGACCAGCTGCTCGTCCACGGTGACGTCTTCGCCGGGGTTGAAGAGGAGCGGGAGGCGGTGCGCCCACATGTCCCACAGGACTCTGATGGGTTCGAGTTTGTCGTCCGTTTGCCGTGCGAGGCGAGACGGTTTCTGCAGCTTGTCGTGGAAGCTCAGCGCTCTGCTGATCTCCAGGAACCTCTTGAGGGCCATGGTGGCTCTGAAGATGGGACGCCCGCTGCGATCGTCCCACAGGCTGCTGGTGGACTCGCCCCTGGAGCGGTACACGCCTCCCAAAATCACCAGCCCGATGTATGCTCGGATGTCTATGGAGTCCACCTCGATCCAGTCTTTGAGCGTGCGGCTGGCTTGGATGTTGGTCATGTTGACGATCAGGCTGATCATATCGTCCGTCCAGAACAAGTCGAAGGTGGACTCCAGGCCTTGCAAACTCGCGATGGCGTAGCGGGTCGGCCCCGCCTTCGCTCCCCTGGGAGACGGGATGAAACACTGCGTCTCAGAGTTGGTGGGAAACCACGCTTGTCCGTTTTTGGCCGTCCAGCCGGACCCAGGGTCCTCCGTTTCGTCCTCGCTCTCCGGGCGAGAAGATGGAGAGGAGGATAAGGGCGCCATGTCGATGTCGGGGTCGGACTCCCCGGAGTCGAGGTGGGAAGGAGAGGAGGAGGAATCCAGCAGCTCGCCGGGGGCTTCGGGCTCCACAATCTCCTCCTTCACTGTCACCTCCAATAGCCGCTCCTCCTGCTGCACCATCTCCCACTGGACCATCTCCTGCTGCAACAACTCATCATGGACCATCTCCCCCTGCGCCAACCTCTGCTGCAGCATCTCCACCTGAAACTTCTCCTCTTGCACAATCTCATCCTGAACCATCTCATCCTGCAGCTCTCCTCCCTGCTGCGCCATCTCCACCTGAAACTTCTCCTCCTGTGCAACCCCCCCCTGCACCATCTCCACCTGCAGCCTCCCCTCCTGCACCACCTCCCCCTGCAACTTCCCCACCTGATCCATCACCAGCTGCACCGTCTCCACCTGAAGCTTCTCCCCCTGCATGTTCTGCTCCTGCACCATCCCCTCCCGAAGCCTCTCATTGTGCATCATCTCTTCTCGAAGCTTCTCCCTCTGCATCATCCCCCCCCGAAGCTTCTCCCGCATCATCTCCTCCCGACGCCTCTCCTTCTGCACCATCTCCTCCCGCCGCTTCTCCTGCACCATCACCTCCTGAAGCTTCTCCCCCTGCACCGCCTCCTCCTGAAGCTTCCCCTCCAGCACCTTCTCCTCCAGCACCTTCTCCTCCCGCATCATCACGGCACTGGACTCAGTATCCATGGCGTTCGCTGCACCACTGCATCCAAAGACCAGAATTCGCGGAATGTGTTTGTTTGGAGTACGATGGGAGTCCTTTCTTCTTCTTTTCTTTTTCTTCTTCTCCTTCCGCCCCTTCTTCTTCTCGATCTACTGTACTCCTGCAAAGGTTGGCGTCCATCTCAGCGGTGCATTGCCGCCACCTTCTGCTCCGGAGTGTGCAGTGCACTTATTAAACATTAATCCCCTTGCAAACACACACACACACACACACACAGTTTTAAGATTGCTTTCAAAATACTGAAATCTTATCTAATATATATATTTTACAGCATTTTATTTTATGTAGGATGTTTTTATCCCCAACACACTCAACTGTTATTCTTTCTTTCTATCAACACACACACATTACCGAGATGTGTGTGTATGAATGAATGAATGACATTTTATTTATGTGTCATGGCACCTTTGTGTCCCCTTCCATATGGAATTATATGACATCATCCATAAAAATAACCTTCCTGTCTTGGTTACAGCATGACTTGTACGTATCACACAAAAAGAAAAACATGCTGAGTACGTAAATGATGAAATAATACCTTTGATATGACTTATAAAAAGCCCTCCTCCTCATGGACCACCTTTGCAAGAAATGACGAACAAGAGGAGCTATTGAATTGAAAAAGACGTGTCATATAACCTCAATCCTACCATGTCACTCCCGTGTGTCTGAGGACGTTTCTCTGTCAGAGCCTCTCCAGAGACTGACCCACTTTTTAAAAAGGGAAACATCACGTCATGGGTGTTCAGAGAGAGAGTCCTCATCACACCAGCTCATCACCCGAGACCCGAGAACCACATCATTTCACCAGAGTGCTTTCCCCTTTGTTTACAGCCCAACACACTGGAGCGAGGATCACAGCATGTGATGACTCGACTCGTGAAAGCTTTATGAACCGAGAGGCGGTGGTTATGTAACTTCCAAGTGTCGGCCATATGGCGGAGCGGGATGGCGTCATAGTGTGGAGCGTCAGTTAATATGGAGCTCGGCTTTTCTTCTGATTTTGGCAGGGGTCTTACATCATGAGTAAACACACTTGGCGTGGGCCGACAAACACAGCTGCGGTGGCGCTGACCCAGTTCTGCTGGTGAAGGAGCAGACGGCGTTCTGCAGCTTCAGAGTGATCCCCGCAAAGTGGATCTAATGCACTTCTACATGGCAGCTCTTCAACCCGGGGGAGCAGAGCGCAGGCCGAGAAAGCTTTTACGTAAGACGGGAGAAACACCAGCGCGCTAACCGCTGGAGTGGCGTTTTCCCCCCCACCTTATCTATTCATGCGAACATCGAGGATCTTGTTCTTCGTCAACAGCTGGAAAAGGCCGCTTGCGTAAGACGCTTCAACCATATTTGTCCCACCCGATCCGACGCAAAGAGAGATCAAAGCCTGCGTCAGTTATCATCATGCTTTAATAATAAAGATACAAGGACATTTGATGTAAACCACCGGTATTGCACATAGCTCAGGCACATAACAAGTGTCAGTTGCTTTGAAGCGTCAACTTATTTCTATGAACAATACACAGGCTGTACCAAATAAAGCTCTACTCCCACAAGGGAGGGGGGGAAAATACACACTTCTTCACAAAACAGAACAGTGAATTCACATTAAAGCTTTGGCTGAAGGTTTAAGGATTCCTTTTTGAACAATAACTTGAAAACGAAAAGGTTCAGAACCTCTCAAACTAACATTCAGTCTTTCATCTCCTAAAAAAAGAAAAATCTCACAGTAGCATGAAGAACTTTTGTTTTGAATACAAGGACGACTATAGACAGTGCGGGACGATGATAACACATAACCATCTACCCAGATGATCGCTTCACAGACAATAAATACATAAATTACCTTCATAATAAATAATACCCTTCCTGTCACCAGTTTTGCTTCACCTTACGGGAACTGTACAGTGCAAAGTAACAGTGTTTGGAAACAAAATTACTGCATTAATAAAGTGTCAAAGAACAAAATCTCACAAATACTCTTGAAAAAAAAAAAAATGCTTAAGTGCTTTTAGTTCAAGGTTAGGCGTGTGCATGCGAGTTGAAAGCCATTACACATCCGGCCTGTGAGTGACATGACGGAGAGAGTGCAATCCCATGATGCAGCAGCCCCGGATGAGAGCGGCGATGTTGTACACGGGGGTGCTTCCGTCCACGCCGTGCCGAGAGTACAGCCAGGCCACGGTGGGCAGCACGGGCGCCGCCACCGCCACCAGATCCACCAGGAAGCTGCTGCTCCAGTAGTGCTTTCCCACCACGCCCGCTTCCGCTTCCGCCGCCAGAGCCTTCTGCTTCACGCTGACGTCGAAGTCCAGCTCCTCCATGAAGCGGCGGCTGTCGGCGGCGTCCGAGCAGCACATGCCGGAATCGACGGAGGTGGCCGGGCTGTCGGGCAGAGCGGGGCTGTGCATGCTGGGTAAGGAGAGCGGGGTTGATTCGGCTGCGTGCGCGGCGGTGAGAACGGAGGTGGGCAGGTTTGGGAAACCGGTGGAGGCGGACAGTGCCGGTTCTTCTATGGTCACGCCCTGGAACCTTAACAACTGGACCAGAAGAGCCTGCAGGTCCGGAGACACGGCCACGGCGTCAGTCTGGACCCCCTTATCTTCTGTGACCTGCTGGACGGGCGCCGATGTCGGAACTGTATCTAGTACAGCCGCTGTGGGCTCAGTAGATTCTCCGATCGACTGTCCCTCCTCTGACAGAACGGACACGCCGGGCTCGCACTCCGGCGCCGGCCTCGGCTTCCCACTGGAGTCCTGACCGAAATCCACAGCTGTGGACATGAGAACCTGCTCCAGAATATCCGCTCTGTTGGCCATCTCGTCGTTCACCAGCAGCCCGCTGTCAGCCAAGGCCTCGGCCCCTTGATCCCCGAGCTCAATCCCGCCCTCTTCCTCCCCAACCAGTTTCTTCCCGCCGCCGTCGGGGCTCTCGCAGATGAAATCCAGGGTGTTTTCGTCGTGGAGGTTGGCGCCGCTCTGGGCGAGCTCCATGCTTTGCAGCAGGGACTCCAGCTTCCTGTTCTGGATGTTGATGTCGATGAAGTACTTTTGGATTCCCTTGTCCTTCTCCATCAGGCTGCTCTTCATGGTCTCCACCACCTGGCGCAGCTGCTTGATTTCCTTGCGAGCTTCTTTGAGGGACAGCTGAGCCTCCACACGGTGACACTCCTCCTCGATCCAGTCCTCCCGCATGCGGCCGAGCTGGCCCTTTAGCTCCTCGATCTCTGTCTCTCTGATGAAACGGGGAAGAAAACGACATTTTCTTAAGAGAGCCACAGGGAAGTCGTTTGACATTTTGTGGGACAATCGTGCTGAATATGAAGACGCAGCAAATATCTAAAACAAACAAACATGATTCACCTCTAGCTTAGTCCTGTCAAATACATCAACATCCCAGCATTCTTGAAGTTCCAGATTGACGTGCAATGACAGGACTTTTGTTTGCGAAAACACTAAAAGGCTTTATCTGACAGCTTTTAGTGTTGGCCCTTTGCCAAGCAGGTTACCATTGTGGTGAGTATGACAGAAGTACTCACAGAATACTGCATTTCCTTCAGCCAGTCTGCTTTCGTCGTGCTTTTATAGTACTTGTCAATTCAGAATCACAGATAACACTTGATCTTGTTCGTAATGTGCTCAGTGAATATAAATCAAAGTAAAAGGGCAAATGAGATCAAACTTTTAGACTAGAAAAATCTCACGTAATGGTCATTTCCCAGTGGTTTTGCACATTAGCCGACTTTTAAGAGTCGAGTAGAGCTGCGGCATGAAAGCATTATGGCACGATGATGGTTTTTCTCCCTCCGACACCATTCAGCCCAACCACTAAAAGCTTGAGATGCCGTCATAGGAGCTCGCCTGCCAGTGCAAAGTGTGAACCAACCTGTCCTGAACTCTGTTCTCCGACTCCAACAGTTTGGTCTTCAGGTGTCTGATGGCCACTTCTTTCTGCTGCAGCGGGGTGAGGTACTGCTCGGGGTTCGGGGGTCTGATCCCGTGGTTGTCTCCACAGGAGTGGTAGCGGCCTTCACTCGCTCTTCTGTTGGGGCGGAAAAACAACGATGCTGATGAAACGCCAACGTTTGCCCCCATTGGAACCAACATTATCCATCACTCCCTAACTTGACATTCTTTAAAGCAACAGCAGAATAAACCCCTAAAACCCCGTTTGATGTGTAAAAGTAAAACCGTCTCCCCGCTGGAGATAATTAGTCTGGCTGAGAGAATGCTGTCGGGGCAGATGCTCTCCGAAGCCTGGAATTACTGTCTGACACAGGATTACTGGTGTGCACACGAGGGACTCCAACAAAATGCTGGTTTATCTAAATGCACGCGCAGTCAGCACGCAAAGACATCACCTTATTGGTAAAAACCCTAATCTAGAACCTAATTGCATTGCATTCGAATGCCCTCTGCCTGTCCTATGATCAGTGTTTTATCGTCCTCAAAAGGGAAGTGATAAAAGGATCAGTGTTTTTCTCTGGATGAGGATGAGTGGGAGGATTTGGACAGTATGCAAAGCAGCCTGCCATACCCTCTCTTCCACTTGCTCGATATCCTAGCAACCTGGGATGCTTGAGGCTTTCATGTGAGCGGCGCTCCGCATCCCCTTGCCAGAAATAGAAACAGCCCAGGAGAAGCTAGCATGCGAGAGCAAAAAAGATGTCACATGACACTCAGCCAGGGGAAGGGAAAACTGACGAGAGGAAGGACTGTCTGAGTGACAGGAGCGGCATTGCGGTGAGTTCGTGGAAGCAGTGAGAGAGTTTGAACGTTCGCCATCTTACACTGCTGAGATTTGAGCTTTAAATCTTATGCAGGGATGAGCTGCCTGCCAACAAACATAAAGCCCCTTTGGTAGTCATATGGAGCGAGGAACACATGGCAGCTCCAACTCTTTGATCCGCCCACGCACCCACTCTGCTGTATTTATGACCCACTTTTTCCCCTCCAAATCAAACAAAGGTACGTTCACCCTAATCTAGTTATGAATCAGCTGCAGCCAGAAGGGTCACTGTCCGGTTACCAAAACCAGACATTTGCGTTATTGAATCCTCATTAATCCCAAACCCAGCCAAATCATGACCGATATAATCCCGGCCTGGCAGCGAGGGGAGGAAATGATAAAACGGTCTGAGCTTTAATCCAGCCACCCACGCACCAAAAGTTGCGCAGCATCAAAAGCAGTCAAAATATTACGTCAAACTGAGTGGGCTGTGATGAAGCGAAGTTTTGGAGAGATCGGATGTGAGCAGGAGATTGCAATTCATCAGTCTGGACACGGTTTTTGCAGCGCCCGGTACCTGGTGGTGGGGCTGGAGTTACAGCTGCTGCTGTTTGTTGAGGAGGCAACTCTGGGGGGGGTCCTGTAGGGGGCGTAAAGTTCTGCATCCCGGTTGACTGTGGGGCTTCCTGCTGGTTTGAAGACCGGGAGGGATCTGATGTGGGTGCTGCGGCTATAAAAACCAAGCAGTTAAACTAAAATTATTCCTGATGCAGGCGTGTTCTGGATTATGTGTCGTGATGCTGTAGGAATCTGGTACCTGCGTGACGGAGCTTTCTTCCCTGCTGATTTGGAGGTGAGGCTCTCCCTGGTCTTCAGGCTGCCTGTGCTGCTGGAGGAGCTGAAGTCGGCCTCGCTCCCTGCAGAACACAAACCTGAGTGTTAGTAATATCTTTTAGCTTCTGGAATTCTGGAAAATAAATGCAACTGTGCTTGATTCAAATCAGTCGTCTTTGGGTCCGTTTTCCCCAGTAACACATGGCTGCTATGTTAGCAAGCATCTGTTGGTTTACTCTAATGTATAACCAGAAAAACACATTGAATCTCACCAGGGAAATGTGTTGACTGTTTACTGCTTGTGGTTAAAAAAAAAAAAAAAGTAAAAAAAAAAAAAGTTATAGTCTCTTTAAACATCCACATCAATATTGTAATAATAAATAAAATCAATCATGCTCTCATACGGATCTGTAGATCTAAATGAAATCACCATGTTCTGTTCAAACACTCATTTCAAAATGTACCAGCTCTTCTCTCTGATTATTTCCCCTTCCATTGTTTTGTCTGAATCCCACCGGATGTCTGCGCCCTTAAAACCAAATTCAAATCCTTACCTGAGAAGCACCTCAGGCCATCAAACAAAACCATAGTGCCGTGTTCCGTGATGATCGTGCCAAATAAATTAAGTGATCCTCCACCTCTTGGTGAGTCAACTGAGGGTCTGCGCACGATTCAATCAGTGTAGTAACCTCCTGCTAATCAGCCTAATTGGCTAAGCTCCCAAACCTCATTCTCCTCAACCAATCAGCTTTTGACCTCATTTTTTGACTCCCGATGAGGCAGTTTTGAGTCTTGGAAGGGCTGACAGGTTCAAAAGACGGGCGATCTGATTCTGAAATAAGCACTTTTTGACGTATGTGAACAGAGCACAGATGCAGAGTCACTCTCTTTGGCGTGTAATCTCCCCGCGCGCTGACATGTGACAAATGCACAGTTAGTGTACCTTGGTCCTCTGGGGAAACACCGCCACGCAGAAGCGTTTACATGCACATGAGTGAAAAAAACAGTACGAGTGGACCAGAATATTTTCTTGTTGTGTAAAGATTAGAAGATTGTGAAGGCCTGAAGCATAGATTTTCCCTACATAACATCATACAATATTTCCCCCCCCCGTACCTCTGGCTTTCATGGCCGACCTCAGCTCCCTCTTGTGCCGGGGCGCGCTCCGGGGCTCGCCGCTCCACTCGGCCATCACCCTGACCCGCTTCACTTTGCTCTTGCGCTCGGGCAGCACGGGGGAGCCGTGGGCACTCCGCTCTGAGCCTGACGGGGTTTTGGAGGGGGACACAGACTGACTAGTGGGGCAGCCGGTGTCATCTACATTAGGACAGGCACACAGACAGTAATAACCAGGAACAGACGGCACAGGGCAGGCAGCAGCAAACAGTCAGTCAGAGCTCAAGGTCCAGCCGCAGCGCTATCTGACAGATAGCACAACGGCTTTCACAACAGCTCACTTTCATACAGTAGCTGTCACCTGATAGCCTTGAAGTTTACACAGAGCACACACACATACACACACAGGCACACAGACATTATTGAATTTTGTTTTCTCTCACTTCAAAGTGATATTTCCACTAAATCTTCAATTCTGTCTTTCAAAAACTAGGAATAGGGCAGGAGAAAATTATCAAGATTTTTATCAAGTGCACAAAAAATAGCAAGTATTATCGTAAATGGTTTTCTGTCTGCTTCAAATTACGCATTCAAAGGCAAAATCTGTTATTCCATTTTAGATTTCTGACATTTATGTGAGAAACAGCTGTGTCAAGCACCTTCAAGGGCTCTCAAGGACCCTTGGGGGTGGAAAACCCTGGTCTGGACCTGTCATTTACTCTCCATGTTACAGCGGCTGACTCAGATGACTGTGAAATCCACAAAAATGTATTTTCTGTTTGATATTCCATCAGGCTGGTGAACCAGTAGATAAGAAAACCTGCTTTGGTGGTTTTAACGGCTCCCATCAGATTTAAGGACTTATTTTTGGACATAAAATCGAGCAGCACTATGATGCAGCCCAGCACCCGAGAGCCCGCACGCTCCCTCTGTTTACTTTAAAAGAAGCCAGCTGCTTTTGGGGCTGGAGCCAAACGTCTTACCCGAACAGAAGCTGTTGGTGCTGATGGTCCTCTTGGAATGATCTGAGCTGACATCACACTCTTTGCCCTCCTCTTCTGACAGAGGCGAGTCAGAGAGAGGCGAGCCTTTGTCCTTCGGCTGGAAGGGATGGAGGACCAGACGGGGGATGCGGCTGCGAGGGCTCCCCTTCTCCGGTGACTTCTTCTCCTGCTCAAAGCAAACATCCTCTCATCCCTCTCCTCACAAAATCACAGATTTTCTTATTTCTTATCATCGACGACTGAGACTCACCTCGTATTCTTGGAATGGTCCCATTGTGCTTCACTTGGCGTTTCCCCCTTGATGAAGAGAAAAGGGCAGAGTTAGACGAGCCAGTGCTTTTCCCGGGGACTGTGGATGTGGCAGCGTTTTGACGTGGCACTCAAACGCTTCACAAACAAGAGTCCTCTGTATGAACTCTCTTGCGGCACTAAATCCCACCCGCCGACTCACACACACACACACACACACACACACACACACACACACACACACACACACACACACACACACACACAC
>CAESWR010001362.1:17939-35006 GCA_903171835.1 Mullus surmuletus
CTAGAATTTCCACTAGCATAGCAACTGTATATCTGTTCCTTCCTAATGTTCACTCTCCTTAGTCAGCAACCCTTTAACAATCATTAACTTTTGGCCTCCTTCTCCTTTACCTCAATTTCTGATTCTTTCATTATCTTTTAATTTGATCAATTTTTTAAAATAGCATCTCAATTATTTTTATTGAATGCATTCTTTGTTTGTTTTCTCAAAACTAGTTTTTCTGTGCATAGGCAGCTATATCCACCCTTTTCACATATTTCAGGGTTGTTCGTGTTGTTTTTGTTAATATGCAAAAACAAGACGTGGATTGTTGATATGAATGTGTCTTTGAAGTTGACTGAAATCAAATGAATGCACGGAGGCTACCAGTGTTTGGAAGTGACTGGTTGTTGTCCAAAGTAAGGAACAGTCTAAAAACCTGGCCTTGGTGGCCTCCACTGGTTTTGATAACAAATCCAAAGTTCACTATGTTGGACACCAGGACAAGAAAAATCCCTTCGAGACGAGACCAGGACCTTCAAACAATGGTCTTGAAACTCCAGTACTACACTAAACCAGACAAAGATTCTTGCCGACTATCGTTGCAGTGGCCGCTGGGGTGAATTGTAGCCTACATGTTTGCAAAGAACTTGTCAGCTCTGTGATGTCCCACACAAAGCCAGCTGTATATTTCCAAGGTTACACTGACAGGGAGGTGATGAAGAGGAATAAACAGGAACAGTTAGGTTTCTTTCTATTCTCCTGTGGCTTTGTGAAACATCGTCGCCATCGTGTCCATCTTTGTCTTATCTGCTCCAGTTATTTTGGCATTGGGGGGCACGCCCCCTTGCATGTCTGGGATTACAGGTGTGTGTGTGTATGTGTCGATGTCTTTGCCCTGAAGTAGGACGAGGCACAGGGTAATGGAGTCATGCTGACTCCTACCAACTTCTATGAGTGTGTTTGTGTGTGTGTGTGTGTGTGTGTGTGCGTGTGTGTTTTGTGTATGAAGTGGAGCTGGGGAGAATGGAGGCACTCGTCTGTATAATGGACAAAGAACTCTACCATTTTGTAGGAGTCGTCGTCTGTCTGCTTCAGCACCAAGCGACACTCACACATGCACACACACACACACACACAAACACACTGCCTCGGCCCATGGACCTAACCAGACCAGCTGTAATTTGTCATTTGGCTGGGAACTGGGCCGCCAGCTCTGGGTAACTTTTAGCTTGCGGCTCCATGGTAATCCTCCCCTTTGAAGGCCGGCCAATCCAATCCCAGGGCTGATATGGCCATAGACGACGACACCATTATGACCTTTATGCCGCACCAGCTAATCTCCCTCTATGAAAGCAATGGAGGAAAACTGGCAACCGGTTCAAAAAGCTTACTTTTCCCTCCATGGGTCCAGTTGCCCGTTTTCTGCTTAAAACACCCAAAGCCATTTTTCTCCATAACATGTGTTGTCCAGTCATTTAGTTGTAAGAAGAAAAAAATATATACAGCGGTCTTGTAGTCACTTGACATTTTAGCAAATCTCTGTGTTTCCGCCTCTGGCTTAATGTACTGGGTGTGTCGAAGTGGCTGGCGTGGGCTCCGCTCTCTTTCCTGGCAGCTTTCAGCACATCTGTGATCATGGTCATTTGAGGCTTTTTCACACCTAGTTAGTTCAAATCGTGTATCTACTCTAAAGCTCGTTCGTTGGAAGATACTCAAATTACTCAATTTTCCTCGGTGGGTTTCCTGGGGGTGGGCAGCTTTTTCCAAAGGGCCTAACTGCATCGGTAAGTGAAGGGACACATGTACACATTTGAAAGAGGAAACACAAAGTGCAAAATTATGTTAGAGTACATGAATATGGTAGACATGAGAGGTTAGTCCAGAGTAAGCTATTTACTATCACAGGAGGTCCATGTTCCTTTCTTTTGTTTGTTACAAAAATGTGTTTGCACCATTAAGGTTAGAATTTGAATATTACTTGCATCAAATGCTTCCACCGGGCGACCATGGTGTTCTAGCCGCTGCTAACAAACATGGCAACAAATACATGAGTTCAAAGAAAGGTTGCTCTGTTTTGCTAGGTTAGTATGACAATATATACTTGACCTTCATTTCTGTCTCTCAGCTCCGCAATAAAAAAAATTCTTCCTGGCAGTTTTATTGGCACACAAACACAACGTTGTGAGGAAAGAGAAGAAAAAGCAATATGAAAAAGCAATTTTGTTTCCTTGCTTGGTCAGAAAACGTTTTGATGTTTTAGCATTCTTTGTCTACACGGTATGCTCTAAAGGTTCTACTGTTAAAGGGAGTTTCCCCTTGCCCTACCTCAGTGCTTGCTCATTGGGGATTTGTTGGGTCTTTGTGATAAAAAAAATTTCTAATTATATAAGTGACTGTACATAGATGACTTATTAGGGCCCTAGCCGACTGCACAACAGCCGGCGATAGCCCTCTCGAAACCCTTGGAATTAATATTATTCCGATGGAGAATGAAAAGCGCTATTTTAACCCCTGAATGTACTGGTATTTGTGTGAAACCAGGCATGATCGTCGGGCCAGGTGAAAAATTAGCTATTTTAACGGGCCCTTAAAAAGCAGAAAAAGTTCCTCGCTATAGCGCCCCCTAAAGATTATAGCTGTCAGCTAGTTTTTTGCAAGTCTACGAAATTTTTACACACATGCATCTCACAGAGACCTTTGATGTTGTTCCTAGGTACTTTTCTCCAAAACGCACAGGGACGCCACTACGAGCCACTACGAGCCACTACGAGCCACTCTCACTGATAATTTTCCGGAATCAGTTTTCTAACTCTGTCATATCCTTTTCAAAAAATCCCAACCTTTCTAGGATGATGGGCCAACTGATCCGGAAGACTTTGATGGAGATTTTTTTTTTTTCCTAAGTAGCATCCACTCGGAGGAACAGAACATTTTTAGGTACAGCTCCCACTGTGTTTACACTACCAAGGTCAAAATGATTGAGAAAAAAAAAATCACAAACACTTAGAAGCTGCTCTAGGATCTTGGGGACGCCTCGCCAAAGGGCACTGCAAAGTAAAACGTGTCTCTGTGATGCTTCAGTTTGTGAAAAACTGCCTTAAATGATCCCACCTCTAAAAATCTTGCTACATTGATGCAATGCAGTTATTTGGCTCAGAACACTCCTAAGGCCTTGCTACAAAAAATTAATCATCGTGTTTTGTGTTACTGCACCAAGGTGGTGCTATGCAGATTGCAAAAAATAAAAGAGTTGTGGGACACCACGTTAACAGTGTCACAGTCTCATGAGATCAGAAGGGGCATCCTCTTAAGATTCCAGCGTCAATATGGCGATACACAAAAAACGGCTCCACTGCACCCCTATAAAATGTCAAAACTTCAGCCGCGCCCGTGTTTGACCCACACCCATTTGGTAGGTTCGTGCAACACCCAAGACGAACAAAAAAGCTTCTAGGATAGGGATAGGTACTGATACTCGGTATAATGGCACTGCTGATGGCACAAACGGCAGTAACCAGACCGAAAAGCAACGCAGACGCTTCTCCACGGCATAGCCCCCCAGAAGGCTCAATTGATGAAAGAAAAAGTGGAGGAAATTCACAGGGCAGTGACAGAATTTGTGGTGAAAGACCTACATCCATTTTCAATGGTGGAGTCACCATCATTCAGGTGAAAAATGTTGTGTTGCTATGATGTAAAAATAGTATTTGTTGTGTAGACTGTCCCTGCATGCTATCCAGGCAGTTCATGTGTTTATATCTGCATGGCTTTGTAAATCGTTTGTAAATAATTGGTGTAAATATGTAAATATAATTAACATTAACAACTTGCACCTCACAAAATGCCTTAAAAATAAAAATGCACTGTTTTTGCCAGGATGACAGGATACTTTGATTTTGACTTTAGCTTTAAAAGTTTTGAAAAGTATTTTGCTACATCAAAGGGCAACTGCCGAAGGAGGTGGTTGCAAAGAACTGGCAGTTTCAGGGGGGGTATTCTTCTTCTTCTTCTTCTTCTTCTTCTTCTTATTATTATTATTATTAACTTATTAACATCATTATTATTATTAGTCATAGTAGTAGTCGTATTACTATTGGTATTAGTATTAGTATTACCACTCTGCATTTGCTTATCTAACATACTGCCACTGAATCAGCTCTTTTTGTCATCTCTTGATAAGAAACACTACAACCTTTTTTTCCTGCTCTGATTCTGTCATCACGCCCCTGATTCTGTCATCACACCCACTAATGTCACAACGTCAACCTGTCACCTGAGGTAAACAAGAGTCAACCTGGGCCCCCCAATCTAAGTATAAACACCTCCCTCTGAGTTTCTTAGTAGTTCAGACCTAATTGTATGTCAGTTCTGGCATACTGCCAATCGCCTCAATTATCTTTGAGTGTTATATTATACAAAATAGACTTTTATGAGGTTTCGGCAATCTTACAGTAACATGTATTCCCAGTCTAAAATCACTCCAAAATCAACGCCAGTCTCAATTCCAGAGTTTACTACATGGCAAGTCATCAGATGAGTTTGGGTTCTCACAGACTCCACACACTTACAAGAACACACAACCCTTCTTGGTTTCCATAAACAACAAAGTAATATTTCCCCCATAGAATCTTGCTCCTGCAGGAACCACACCCGTCTCCTTCTTGCCTTTTATTATGTTGGTATTGGCCCATGGTGGGGTTTTTCAAGAGGTGTGTCAGCGATCAAAACTTTTGTGTTCACAGAGGTAAATCAAGGCTGGAAGCAGAAAACAAAACTATTCCTGGAAAGTCTGTGATTCCACCTCTCTTTCAAAGGTGCCAACTCGGATACCGCTAGTGTCACAAAAAAAAAAGGGGTACTGTCTTTGTGCACATGAAAACCAGCATTATGTGCTATGAATGCAGCATTTATTTACAGAAAAGCAAACAAAAAAATGCTTTGCACTTTAGTTAACCAACAACTTCACACGGACCAGTGCCAACAATTGCAAGTTTAATTTTCTGACTAATTGCACAGTAAGGAGGCGCAGCATTGGTGCAAATACGTAAGGTTAAATCTTTTTCCTGTACCATGTGCAAGTCTGGTGCAGCAGAGAAGAAGGAAGGTGCGATCAGAGCCGACTTCAATCATGGCCAATCAAATCAGCTCCCCTCATTCCCTTTTTTTTGTTGTATTGTCATATTTTATTCTACTATTTTTTCATTGGTGCACTTCTTTATCAGATCATTAGTGTTTTTTCTTGATCTTGTGAATTTGCAAGGTGTGTAAATACAGCAGCTGAAACAGAATTTCCTTGGGGATCAATATACATGTAATGTAATTCAATCTAAATAGGCTACGGTTATGAAACGTTCCAGCCGCCTTTGATTGACGTCCCATGCAATTGACAAGTATACTTATAAGTTTGATTGATTATCCGACTTTGGAGACTCTATTCAGTGGCTATAAAAGATTAAGCAGACAGCAAACGGGTTCAGTATTTTCCTCCTACAATAAGGCAGACCTCGGAGCTCAGAACAGAGCCGAGCAAAGCTATTCAACGGTGGCAGAGCAAGTATGAATAAATGTTGAGCACTAAATAGTCATCTCGTAATGAAACAGTGTTGTTGCAATTTATATTTGAAGTATGCATCACAGCGATGATCCAGTGCTGATTTCCTGTCGAGTGTCATCAAAGCTTCACAATAAATTGACTTAATTGGTTCTAAGACGGTCTTATTTGCCTGGGACATGAAAAACGAAATACTGCATTCAGGAGGAGCACCATTGTGAGATCAACATTTTTCAGGTCTCCATCAGGGTCATTACTCAAAGGGAAAAAGGACTGCATGTGTAGAGAGCCTTTTCTGTCTGATCGGTATTCAAACCGCTTGACAGTTTCGGCTCATTCATGCATGAAAATTGATTGCACACAGAAAACATTTTGTTGATAGGCATGTGCTGCAAGTTCAAGCTTTTTTCATTGTCAGTGCTAATTTCTACGTGCGACAATCTTTTCTCAACATAATGGATGATTCTCAACATGTTATTGTTTTGTTGACAATTTATTTACCTTTACAGCAAATACAGAAATGTAAAAAAGTATCTCATCCATGTGCTTAAGGTGATAAGTGTATGAGACAACAACAAGTTGTGGCTGGCAACCATTACTTATCTGCTGCAAATGACTGTTATTGATCATGTCAGAACACTCTCAGCAAGACTCTCAGGTTTACAAAAGATGAAAGTGAAAAGTGCATAAAAAGCAGAAATATTTAAAAAGAAAAGGAACGGACGGAGTGAAAAGAGCAATGAGAGTGAATCTGTTTATTTCTTGTTGGGTTTGGTTTGGAACATGTTGGAAAATGGCATTTACAGAAAATAGAGCTGAATAAATAAACATGGCAAAGTCAAAACAGGTAAACGCGTATTCCGAGCTTGAGGCTGAAGGAATTCTAACTTTCCATCCAATGATTTAATATGCAAATCTGTAAATATGGACATGCTTGTATACATAAACTACCCATTAAACAATGCAACTTTGGTTCTGCTTTGTTTCTAAGTAATTTGTCAGCGATACACACATCGTAGAGTGTTATTTTAAATAGTGGGTACATGTGCTTGGATTTGAAAGGGATATTTTTTCAGTAGGGAGAGAAATAATAAATTACTGATACCAGGGAAGGCAGCATTAATGACACTTCAAAGAACATCTTTAAAGACCACTTTTAATAAGGACCGTGCGGAGCGGATTTAGCGAGGAGTCTCATCGCGTTGTGTTTGTCATTTAGTAAAGTGTCGGAATTAAAAAATGTCCACCTGGAACTTGGGAGACTATATTTTGTGTCTATCCATGATCATTATAGGAAATAACCAATTAGTTGGAGCCATCACTTCATGCTTTTCCGATAAGATAATAGAAATCCTCTGTCATTAAGAACAAAGTCCTACGGAACTTCAAACGATGCATTTACGATAAGACTCAAGGTGTTAACGGTGTTTCATTGGTGTATTTTTATACCAGACGTGCTTGTGTGTTTTGACCAGTGGCAGCAAAATGCACTCGCAATAGGTCATTGTGGAAAGCGATCAACAGTTCTATATCAATATTTTAGAGGCTTATTAAATGGTAAATTTACTAGATTTATGTAGTGCTTTTCTACCTGTAAGACACTCAGTGTGCTTTTACATTTTGCAGTAATACGTTTCTGATATGGAAGGGTGAAACAAGTCAATCACAACAATTAGAAGCAAAGAAACTATTATTCCCGAATACAGATGATTCAAGGGCAGACATGAGTCGTGAGTGAGCAGATATGAGCAAATGTTTTGGTGGACTGTCACTTCAATTTGTCTCTGCTGGACGGGAGGACGACAGCCCTGCTGTGAAGGCTGCAGCATCATTTGCCTCATTTTCGTTTTCCTTTTATTTAATTCCTCATGTTCTATTGTTGTGTGGTGTCAGACTGCAACGCAATACTTCTGATGCAGAAGTTACACTTTTCGCTGATGCACCTGTCCGGTTTTACTGTCTCTGTTAATTCACCGAAAATCATTCTCTTCAGCCATGGCAGACAGTCATTTCAGCTCCTCAGCACCACTGGATTTAACTTTAATTGCGACCCGATCCATCAACTGGATACAACAAACAGTTTAGATTCCAACAAGCAGCCTGTTGGCAGAAAAACTCCTTGACACTGGGCAAAGCCAAAAACAAAAACCTGTCTATTTACAGCATAGATAAGCTGCAGCTGTCTCTCTCACCTGGTGGCCTTTCTTGTGTTTTTATTTTGGTCTCGCCGAACCCCTGCCATCTCTTTTGTTCCTGCGAGACCAGGCCGAAAGGGGGTGTGGCTCAACATGAGCTTGCATCAGCGGGTTAGCTCCAGTCTCCTGCCATTTGCCAGCATGCTACCAATCAACACTTTACTCCCACCCTGCCGAGAAGCAACTGACTCTGAAGGAGACAGAAGGGGGGACTTGGTGTGATGGGGATATGTGGTGTGTGTGTGTGTATGTGTGTGTGTAATAGAGAAAGGGGGAGGAGGAGACAGTGAGAGAATGAGAGGAAGCGGGGTGGCAGCTCCATGGTGAGCCTCTTAAATGTACCCCGACGCTGAGGGTCCCTGTCGTCTTCAGTTCCACATCTGTCAAAAGATCTGTGTCTCATCCAAGCCCCAACACACACCGACATCCAAAGTTAAAATCTTTCATATTAATGCAGCTTCCAAAAAAGAAAAGATTACAGTCAAATTTTAAGTAGCCGGAGACTTTCACGACATTTGCCTGTATTTAGAAAATAATTGCAGCAGCTCTTAAATTCTGAAAAGCACCCATTAGTATCAAGGGAGCAGTCAAATTACACCCATGTGGATATTTATCTTTCTGTAGTTTCATATATTCATCCAATTTATCATACTGTGTCCTTGCTGACTAACCTCGCTTCTCACAAGAGTACTATTGATCCGAAGCAGTGCAGTGATAAATGCAGTCTTTTATCCAATGACCAAGTTTTACAAATGAGTGAATAAATGGCCGCACAGATTGGCCTTTACATGCAATTCAGCTGCGGAGGAGAAGAAACAATTGCGGTAATTTGTCCTCACATTATGGCATGTTAGGGGTGCCCATCCAGCTCCTCATACAAAACCCAGTTAACATTAAAAAATTACATTTACAGCGACACATGTTCCAATAGAAAATACCGGTAGCACTGCTGATACGATTCAAACGTACTTATCACGTTTGTGCAGCTACAGCAATGATACTGTGAACAGCAGATCGCAACCTGTTGGCTTTCACCGAGACTCTGTGTTGGGTTGTGTTATGGTACTTGAGATTGGTCTTGGTCTTAAAGCGATCTCCAAATTCACTTTTTGAAGGTCTAAGTCTCGACTTTACTCCATCTGGTGTCGGACTGAGTTGACCTTTATATCTGGACTGCAGGAGCCCACCACGGCCTGGCTTTTAGACTACGCCTTGCTTTGGATTGGACAACAGTAGTAGCAGCAGCAGCAACACTTTACTTAACCTTCCTCTGGTGTTAGCTTTCTGCTACCATCTGTTATGTTAGGGTCGGTTTTGACCCGTGTCTTAAATCAGCCATAAAATACCCTAAAAACAATCATTTATCGTCCTATTTTTTTCTTACATCTTGGTTACCTTGCTAGGTTCCCTTATCCATGAAAGGATTGGTTTTAATATTTTTGTCGTGGCCTCCTGGGTCTTTCTTTTGACAGCATACCCCTCGTTTTCAATATAAAAAAAAATGAACCTCAAGAGAATAATATAGATAAATTAAAGGTTGTTCTGTTACATGACTATTACTGAGAGGTATTAGAACACATTTCTGAAATGTAAAAAAAAAATTAAAAAATGAATGTTAATATTATAAGCTATATAAGCTATAAGCATCTATGGCAAAAAGTGACACTTTTAGTGTGTTCTTTGCAGAGATATTTTGCAGGTGAAGCACAATGTGTTTGTATTTCTGTCCTTATTGCTAGGGAAGACCTGACACCTCTTTCTTTTAGAATCGGGTGGTCTCAATGGGGTTGTGGCTGTGGCCGTTGTTGATGATGTTGAGGCAGGGCTGGCTGAGGAGGTGCTGATGCTCTTTGTGTTGCCATGGGTATGGATGGAGGGCTTGGTGAGCTCTGCAGCTGTCTGACCAAGGCTGCAGCGGCTGGGACCCGGGTCTCGGGCCCCCGTTCCCCTCAATGTGCACCTTGACAAGGGAGCTCCCTCGCTCCTCAAGAAACATTCTCGGGTTGTTTGGGTTGATTTCCACCCTTGGTGAATGTGGGTCCACAACACAAATGCAGACACATCAAGGATGTTGTAAAACACAGCCATTGGCCATCTCCTGGTCATTTGCTGGCAAGTGTAGGTGGCAGTCAGCTTGTCTAGGTTGTCCACTATTAACTGTCCCTAACTGAAGCTCAAGTGGTTGGAGGAAGAGCTGGCTGTAGGCTGTAGGATTGTGTATTTATGATTTCAGTTTTGGCATTTATCACTGTTTTATAATCTTATATTTCAACTGGGTCGAAACCGACCCTAACAACACAAATGCCATAATTTTCACAGGAGCATTTTATACTTTAGTAAAATTGTTTTTTTTTTCTTCATTTTGATTGAATAGAAGTTCCTGACAAAGTCAAAAAGTCTTGATGCAATAAACACATTTATGTCATACTTTTATGCATGCTAAACTTCAAAACGGGTCGCTGCTGTCCCTAACACCAGAGGAAGGTTAAGCCAAAATGGGGAAATTGTGTGTACCAGCATGTACAGGTAAAGTGCAGATACAAGAGTACAAATGAGTAATAGAAAAGAAATAATTTGAAAAAATACTATACATGTGTGAGTATTGCACATGGAATATTACACATGGGATAACTGAGATATTTATCTTCCAATCAATGGTATATTGATTATTTCCCCCCCAGTTGCAGCCTCTGCCGTCTTGTGTATTCACCTGATTTAAGTCAATTTATTTAATCTAATCTAATTTTTTGCAACATTTACTCACGTTTTTTAAGTCAAGAAAAAGAGTAACAAAGACCACTGTGAAGAATAAACAGGAACCGATCCCATATATTGTTATTGTTTGCAGGTAGAGTATTTATTTATTGTTATCATAAATATAGGAGTTAATAAAAATTAATGTATAAAAACACTACATGTTCTCTTTTTTCCCTTTTAGACAGCTTTACTACCAAAGCTGCACAACTACAATGCAAGCGGAGTGCAAATTGTCCAGTTAAACGTCAGAGGAGTCAACTTTGAAATAAGCGGAAGGGCGGAAAATGGTTATAAAGTAACCATTTTGTAGTGGTCTCTGAAAATGAAAAAAAACAATAATTACTATACCCTATGTAGTGCCCTCAAAATGTTCCACAATGCATTGTGAAAAGTAATGTACACCTGGTAATTACTCACATATATACGTTTATCATACATTTCAAGCCTAGAGGAGGCTTGATAATGACGATAATACTACACACACACACACACAAACGTGTACCAACGAAAGGTTCCATAGCTCTAAATTAGTTTTTCGAAAACTAAGGTCTCTCACGAGTGATAGTTATATTCTTTAAGGTTGGTAATAGTTGTGATACAGAAAGTCAGGCACATTTAGTATGGGTTTTGGCACAAGAATATACTGAAATGATTTCATTTTTTGGGGTCATTTTTAAAAAAGAAAATCTATCGTCATTTAATGTTCATGATACACATTCAATTTTTATGGGTTAGGCAAAGAGGGGGAGAGTTGCGTCACCAGTCATCGTAATCTTGCAACAGCAGTGACATCGGTAAAAGTGACTTTGGCAGTGTTTGGCAGTGGTGATATCATTGTTGTTCTCTATAGAGTGAGACCCTACATAGTGCCGAGAGAGGAGTGGATGACTGGAAGGTTTCGGACACCACCTTTGCTTGCGTGTATAAACGAGGGGAGGGATTGGATGCCATGACTCCCCCACACTATTATATATATATAATAGTTTTTTTGATGCTGAATTAAATTTTCATATCTGGTATAGAGCTCCTTAAGGAGTTAATGTGAAATAGATAGATGGAAGAAAAACAGACTTTCTGAAGCTGAGCTGCGTGCTAACAGACTCAAAGAGTGAGGCAGGAACGCATCAGCAGAGACAAAGCGACGGTGCGAGGGAGACGTTGACAGACTGAGTGTAGGACAAGTGAGATGACAACAGGAAACACATCCATTGTTTCGACGCCTCCCAGTCGCCACGACCACCCGTCGCCAGTGGAGGGGCCGGAGCAGGAGACCGGGGGGGACAACATTTGGTCATTTCACAGCGCGCTGCAGCCCACCAAAACAATGTTGAGGCAATCAGAGCTAATTGCACACTAATGGCTCCCTTTCCACTTTCCTTCCCTAATTGGCTGGAGCACCATCTGTGTGAACACACACACACACACACATACACGCACACTTTTGCACACTTGAGTGCACTGCCCATACACACACTACTCTCATTCTGGCAAAAGAAGTATCCACAACAGGCATCAATTAAAGCTTCCAAACAACACGCAGGTCGAGAAATTGAGATTACGATGTCATATATTTCAATCGAGAAGAGGAAAGGAGATGTTCTCCCAGCACACTCAGTCATCTAAGAGGGGCATTTACCATTTATACTGCCGGTTAAACCTTTAGCATGTTTGCATTGATTTTTGCCGTCAGAGCTGTCTAGTCAAAAATAAGCATGTGATCATTTGTAGCTAGATGGATTTGGCACTGGGGGACAGTGTGCTCTAACACTCAAATGCGCTGACTGGGCCGTAATCGCGGGTGCTGATGGATTCTCCCTTTCACACCTTTCATTTTGCCTGACCTCTCTCCCACCCTGCACATGAAACCCGCGAAGGGGCCTCATTCTCGCGGAAGTGGAACTGTCATCACACCAGATTCCTCGTGCATCAGGTTCCTCCCCCTGCAGTATCTTTTCTGGCTGTGTGGCGTGGAAACCGTCAACGCAGGCAAAGGTGAAACAAGTGCAGATTGAGGGGGTGGGGGGCGGGGGGGGTGCATCAAGTATTTTAAGTGCAGCGTTGCCATGGCAACCACCTTTACCAAGGTTCTCCTCACCTTTCAGGTTTGGAACAGTTCGCTCGCTTCATATGCAGAACACCCTCAACTTACAAATAGTCTTGGAAAACGATGAAACCAGTTGCCCACCTGCTTGCTCATAGCAAACTCTCCAGTTTCTGTTTTTACCAAGACATCATCCAAACAACCATCTGTCCAATTCTTTTTCTAAGTCGTACCAAGCATGGAATTTGTTCAAAACAGGTAGAGCTCCTCTCTGTGTGCCTTACAAATCACACACTGCAGAAAACACTGTTTACAACCAGAGTGCAGCACCGTATCTTTTGTGCGAGTGTGTGTGTGTGTGTGTGTGTGTGTGATTGGCTACAGCCAAACGGTAAATGCTACTATGGTAAAATAGTTCAATTAGTTTACAGGTTAGTTTTATTTGCAATCAGCCACAACCTAAACAATTGCATTTGCACGTTAAGTTTAAGTTAAACACCTAATTTGCTATGTAAATGATTCCCTTTTAACTTTACATTGTGTGTCCATTTTGGTTTCTACTCTTTGTCTCTTTTGAAACCACTATAAATGTCCCCTCGTGTCTCATTGTTTTCGGTCAGTTTGTTTAGTTAACTACGGAAGCCCTAAGAGGACATGGTTACATTTTTTTTAGCACACCGTTTTCTCGAGAAAACGAAGCTCCGTTTCCCTCGAGATGACGACTTAAATTTCTCGTTATCTCAAGAAAACAAAGCTTCATTTCCTGAGATAACAAGTTACTTTTGTGGTGCCTAGAAATCAAAACAGTGGGCTGATCACTGTAGGTCCATAACCGGACGAAAAGAACAGAACTCACGAACTTTACAGTAGCAGATTAATCGTAATCATTATGCTGTTGCTCCAGTGCTTGTTGTGCTCGAGAAAACAAAGCTTGTTTAACGAGAAATATAAGTTGAGATCACGAGAAAAATATTGCATGAAAACAGTGTGTAATTTTTTTTTTAACCATGTCCGTTTAGGGCTTCCGTAGTTAACACCTTGTTTTGTTGCTGTTTTTGAGTCTTGTTCTGGTTCTTTGACTGCTTTTATAAGCTTAGACATTAAGTTTTTGATGTGGACTGTTTGTGAATTTCTTTTGGGTAAAATAATACCCTCATTTTCAACGTTACTCCTGTTTTTCTCATTGCCTTATTGCTTGGTCCCTGACGGTGTGTGTATTCAGGGGCTGAGCAAAAGTGCAATAAAGGTGATGACACTACCTGGAGGAATGCCCGGGGCTTCCAGTGAACTGGTCTGCTCAAGTCAACCATAAGTGATAGACCCATCGCACGAGCCGTGCTCTTCACGAGCAGTTTGTGTTCACCCCCCACACGCGACGCAGGACGGTGTTTGTGAGCTGACGAAAAGACATGCAAGATAAGTGAATATGCAACGCTTCACACTTGTCAGCTCACTAAAACAAAGTGTCTGGCAGGGAGTGATGACGCGCCCTGTCAGAGAGAGCGCCGCGGCACAGAGCTTTAAAGCCTTCTCACTTCCCATATGGCAAAAAATTTAAATAGCAGATTTAATTTCTCTCTCTTCTAATGTTGTCGTGTCTTACTGGAAGCATCTGTCAGGACAGTTTGTGCAGAGAAAATATGGAAATTAACTATCTAGACATGCACCTTGAAATAATTCATATTCATAACATGCATGTATAGATTATAGACAGATAATAGTAGTGGAGGTATTTACTGATTTGCATATTTGCACTTCTCTTAACGTCCAAGGTCAGACATATTTCACACGAAGTGGTGAGCAATGACAGTAGTGTTGTAGTACTCGGCCTTGGTCTAGACTGGTCTCAAGACCACTTTGTGAAGGTCTGGAAGGCTTTTCTTTGCTTTGGACAACACCAAATAACTTCCAATGGTAGATTGATCATCTCACTCCAAATTGTGGTCTATAGAAATAAACACGCCCTCAAACATTAAATTACCTTTGTTGGTCTGTTGCATTGTGCTGCTTAAATGAAAACAATGCAGAGTCTGTTTTTGTTGCTGCCAAATTGATTTCAATTAAAAAAGAAAACTCTTTTCCTGTTCTGTTTTCACCTTATGTATAAGATCTTTGTCTTGTATTGGTCTCAAATCCCAAAACGTCTTGGTCTTGATTCCGTGTGATCTCAGTCAGGTCTTGGTCTCAGTCAGTCCTTGAGTGCAACATTACTACACAGCATTGGCGTTTTAGAAAAACCGGGCTGACAAGAACTTTATTGTCGGTTCAATATGCTGATTTGTGGTTGTTTGTGTGTGTGTGCGTGTGCGTGTCTGTGTGTGTGTGTATGTGTGTACATGAGCTGCTAGTCGGCCTATATTTCTCAGCGTGCAGCAGCGTGCTTTAACGCACCACGGTGTTGTGCACTTTGTTCCAGGAGTGCGATGGCAGCAGATGTTTAAACCCCGCGCCGGCCGTGGGGCTTAAAAACTATTTCTCCCCCTGGATGAGAGCTCTGCAGGCCGGTGCAGCTCTTTATACGGAGTTCATTCTCTTTGTTCATCATAAATCCTCTGCCGATGTCAAGGGGGAAAAAAGGGGAAAAAAAGGCAAATGTCAACCTCTTGAATTGGGAAACTGGGACAAACAATTTCACTCCCACTTGTGTTACACAGAGATTTCAAAGGACCTGTTTTGTTTTCTTTGCGGTTCATTTCCACATAGTAACTGGCTGTGTGTTGCTCTTTGAGAGTTGATTGACAGGTGATGTGGATGCTGGGTAAACTGAGTGCCAAGGATTAGTAAAGGTCAGGCAGTTGGGTTGTATTTCTTCACCTATCATCAAACTCTTACCTGTTCTGAAGGATGTGCACTTCTCCAACTGTTTTTTTTTCAGAACGTCTTGCGAATGGCAGCTCCAGAGGAACAGCAGGATGGGGTTTTGAACCAGCAACCCGGCGGCCGCTGGGAGAGAGCATCACCCTCAGCGGCATGCAGGTCCAGACCTCTTGGCAGAGCGTTCTGACGGAGAGCAAACACATGTAACCAGTGGGAGTCAGCCCATCTGTCTCTGTCTCGGACTAGTGGCGTTCGCACACACACATGGACCAACACACACACTTAAACACACACAATTCTCAGTAAAGTGAGACATGAGCCTGTGGTTGGCAGTGACAAACAAACTGCACGGCAAGGGAAAACCAGTTGGAAGATGAAGTGACCAATAGATCAGACAAGCAGGACTCGCTTTCTAGACCCCCCCCCCCACTCCTTCTAACAGGAGTTAAACACTTAAAGGGTCAAAAACGCTCACTTAGCTTGACACAACAAATATTTAGACAGATAGAAAAAAAATCCTCTCAGTCTCAGGAACCTTGTAACCTTCGTTTAGACTGAAATTTTCATATGGATAAAAATGATCATTAGAGTTCTAATTAATAATTAATTTGAAATATTTCAGCTTTTAATGATGACTTGTTCCATAAGCCATCTGTCCACTGAGCAAGTGAGTATACACTTTCTTGTGCAACATTAAATAGCATTCAAGTAGCTTTAGTCTGAAATTGCCTCCACTTTAATTGATTTCAACTGGGGGGGGGGCTGGTGGTGGGGCTGCGTCCGTGTGACACGTTAAGTTGACATTTCTGCTGTTCTAAGGTTAAGCAGTACAAGTTAAAGCCAAATTGAACAGCTTACTAAAAATAAGTAATAAAAGTCATACAGAAATCATAATCAATGTTCCATATCCATTTTCAGCAACATGGAGTGTATTTTCAGTTATTTGGTCTTTGTTTACCGATATGATACCCGGGTCAGAAGAAGGTCCGAAGTCCACTTGGTGACGCTTGCACAGAGTGGTGGCTTTGATTTCCATATGTGTCATTTTCTTTTCACAAGAAGAAGAGAAATTCAGCCCTCTGGCATATTTAGATAAAAAAATGACATCACCATAGATTCTGCATGGGTGCTGATGCTGTTGTGTGATGTCAGAAAAATGATTGTAGATGTAATCAGGGTACATTTGAAGGTCTGGTCAAAGTGAAAGTAGTTGAAGTGGTGTTCTGATGCACTATGTCAATAGATATGCTCCGGATTGTCTGGAGGACAATGTAGTGGGCTGGTGTTGGAGAAATGACATCATTTTGTTTGCCAAAGTGACACTTCAACATAGAGCAGGTCTCAACCAGGAGAAAATCATCTATAATAATGCAATATTGAGAAGCTTGACAGTCAGTCTGTAAGAGTTGCCTGTCCTGATTGGCTAAATCACTGCACTGGATCTACTGTTCTCCAGCTGGGAACATGATGTCATGTTTGTTTATGAGACAAGTCTCTTCTATATCTATGATGTCACTCGTCTCCTTTTATCTTGCAACTTTTGCTCTTTTTTTTTTACAAAAAAGGATCATTTCTTGATAGCTAATCTTGCTTTCACCATCCTCTTTCCTTTCTCACTCTGGCTTTCTCGTTATGGCGATAAGGACGAAAAGATAGGTGTGTGTATGTGTGTTTCAATGTGTGTGTGTGTGAGGGCGAAAGGAGAATGAAAGCGAGACAAAGTA
>CAESWR010001362.1:35028-89412 GCA_903171835.1 Mullus surmuletus
AAAAAAGAGGGGGGTGGGGGGACAGATTGTGAATGTGCGCGGAAAAGGCGACGACGGGTTTCACCTAAAGCGGGCTTCATTACCATGCATCTGTCAGAGCGCCGACGGAGGTCTTGTTGCCAATGGCAATGTGGAAGGGAGTTAAAGAGCATCAGCATCTTTTTTTCCCCCCCACCACTCCCCAACCCATGCCAGCCCCCACCCTTCTCTGTCGCCGCAGTCTCTTCTCCCCCTCCTCTCGCCCACTCTGAGTGAGAGCAGTTAAACACATCAGCATGTCTGTCATCGCCGCGGCCTCGCCGTCTGCAGACGTCAACACAACGCAGACAAGAAAAGTCCATTATCGCTTCCCTCGGTGTGACTATTTATCTCTCTCACCATCTCACCCTGTCACTCGCAAACCCACCCATCCGCCCCTCCCCCACACAACCACACACACATTCGCATACACACACGCACACACACAGCAGGCAACCAGGGCTGTGCCGGGCGAAACATTGCATCACTTGTCTTTCTGTCTTTCAATGAGAGCTGGGGAGCAATCCATATTTTCTGATGGTGTGTGTGCGCGTGTCTGTGTGCATGTGTGTGGTTGCTGTCAAATATTCTCCAGCACCGTCGGAATCGTCTGAGTAATAGCCCGGTCTCCCCCACCGGCAGCTATCATCCATGTGTTCTTTCCACAAAGACATTTAATTATTTAATTTGATTACACTCTGGCGGGAGACTGCCCGCCAACTCATATTTCCATGTGCAAATCAGGTTCATCTCCTAGGACAAAAGAGAGGGAGTGAGAAAATGATGGCCCGAAAGGAATCAATTTTGCATTGTTTTTGGAAGATAAGATGAAACAAAGATATTTCATGAAGCTGATGTTTAGCCATTAGAGTACCTACTCATACAGCAGGTTCGGTACCACTGACTGTCATGTTTACTATTCGTACACAGGTTGAACACATCAGAAAACAGCCTTGTATTAATTATTCTCGGAGATGCCGATATGCCACGTTGATGTCAATCTTTTCATCTTACTCTCAAAGAGAAAGCAGGCTAGTGAGTGCNNNCCCCCCCCCTTACAAAAAAAGTAATCCTTCTAAATGTCAATCTTCTACCCCTCTGATGCTAGGAGACAAATTCTGCGCTTTGTAGTTTTAAAGACAGAACAGCTTTGAAAAAAAAGTCAGCTCAGATCTGCGGCAAACTTTTCCCCTGGACTGTTTGGACTGTTGGCTATCTATTAAACGATAGCGCCGCACCGTGCCCCCCTGCCGTGACCCTCATTTTAACTACAAAAAACAGATTTAATGGCAAAAGCAGCCCTATTTTGGCTGCTGTCATCTTTTCAACCCCCCCACCCATCGCTGCTACCCCCGCCAACACACATGCCTCCCACCTGCCTGAGACGCTTTGTAGTGCCGAGGCGGAAACTGTGCGCGTCTAAGTGGATGGTTGACTGGTCAGGCAGGACGGCGTGTCAGTGAAAGGCCCATCCTATCAGGGAGAACCTCCATCAGCGCTGCAGAGACCTCCTGGCTTTCAAGCATCCGGCACCCTGACAGAAAAGCTTTAAGGAGCTCTTTTAAAATCGCCCGATATCTGGCAGGGCTGGAATGGAGAGAAAACACACACACACACAGCGGTTGGTCACGAGTCCAATTGTGCCACTATAAAGTGAAGTGCATACCAATACGGCAGAGTCGGTGTGGGAGGGAGGCGGGGAAAGGTGAGGCTCGGAGACGAAAGCGGGAGGAACAAATAACCGCAAGGGCGTTAACTTTACAATGATTTTGATGGATGAAGGATGTCATTTGGAAATAACGTTAAAACTGTAGTTGGTTTCTTCCGTTGAAGGGAATTTTTCTTGCCCTATCCTCTTCACTGAGGGGATATGTTAGGTTGTTAATGTTATGATTTGGTGCTTTATTGTTATTATTCTTTTAATCTAACCTTTATTTTTATCAGGAAGATCTCAGTTGAAGTGGGAACCAAAGAGTGCCAAAAGCATTTTGTTTACATTTGGGAACACGTTATCGTCTTTCTGATAATAAAAAGCCTTAGGGAGGGGTGGTCATCTCTCCCCATTGTTCTCATGGCAACAAGCTCCAAGCTGAGAGGTCACAGGTCATTGAAGTGAGATTCCCAGAAGCAGCAAACACATGACACCATTACAAAATTACAGTTAAAACACAAGTTGGCCTTAAGTACTCTCACTTTGGACTTAAAAGTGCTCAGTGGAATTAGTCGTTACAGCAATCACATTAAATTGAATTGCATCGAATAGTTAGATATTAGACAGAGAGTGGTGAGGTCAAACTCATGTTCAAAGAAGACATGACTGCAGAAAATCAGTCTTTTTTCTCAAAAATCCGGAAAGCACTGATTCCTTTTCAGCAGATTTCCCAGCTGAAACACCTCCCGGAGGTCGCATCGCAGGCCGCGTTGTCTCTATAGTCGAGGCAAACAGAATTCCCGATGTTTTGATCCTCAACTAACATTTACTCCCACATTTATCTACATCGCCAGACCCAGCTGCAGACCGCTGATTGGTTTTGCCTGAGTAATGAGCACAATCGACAGAGAGTACAATTTAATTAGGAGCCGTGCACGACGACGCCGAGATGGAAGATACTGGAACAGGAACCGGGAAGGCGATTAATGGAACGACGCCTTTCCAGTGTTCCATCACTGCAATCTGATTTATTAATTACCCATGGCGCTGTTTTTTTTGTTTGTTTTTGTTTTTGTTTTTTTCTTTCTCTCTACCCTGTCACACAATTTGGCAGGAGGGACACACACTGGCACGTGCACACTCACAATGGAAGGCGGTATTCATGACATCACGGCGAGACTCGTCTTCTCCGTGTGATATGGAGAGTGAGCCTCACGGCGGCTTTAGTTGAATGAGCACTTGAGAGAGGCGGATCAGTTCAAGCGCAATCAAAACACACACTCCGCTGACCTTGGATTATATTTTAGGTGGAGAAACCAAGGTTGGGACTTGTGATTAAAGGCTACCTGCCGCCGCTGTTGTGGCAGGTAGTTGACACGGCAGCTATGAGACAGTCATAGGGAAGTAAGAAATAAATCCCACTCTAATATCAAGCCGCTGGATGCCTCCGGCAGGGATTAGGAGATTATGCTTAAGTGCTCCACATGTCCTCTTTGGCATATTGCACACCGGCCAGCTTGATTACTCAGGTGTACCGAACCCACAGAACGCTACATATATACTGAGATTTATTAAGGAGAATCTGCCAATATCTTTCTTTCTGCAGCAGCAAATACAAGCAATTGTTTTTGGATGCGCTACGACAGATTTAGGATGAACCCCCAATTCCACCCCTTAGCCCTTAGCCCTTCCCCTTCCCGGAGCACTAGTAACTAGGGCTGGGTCTCGGTACTCAATATCTTTCAAGTATCGACCAAAACAACCCAGTACCAAGTAGCATCGAAACTGTGCCTGTCAAATGATACCTATAATCGGTTGTTTTTGCACCCACCCGTCGTGTAAATAAGAGACAGCAATGGTACCTTTGACAGGTGCAGAAATAACACCACAACCATGGCAACTGTCGCTCTTGACAACAACATGTTTGTGACTTCTCACTTCTGCTGACATAGCGGCCAGCTAGCAACAACGTTTGATGATGTAGCGGTAGTCAAGTGGTATCCTGTTTCTTAGGGGAATGTTTTCACCCCTTCCCTTGCCACTCCGTTTTTAGGGGCAAGGGATAGACAAAGGGGAAAAAGTAAAAAGGAAAGGGTAAAAGGGTAAAAAGGAGAATTGGGATTCAGCCTTAATCTGGAACCTGCTGTTGCTCTTTGTATTTACTTGGTGCAACTGCTGAGGATACTCGTATGGCAGGTTCATTCTTTGTCACGACGCTGATGCTTTAGTTTGTTTTACTTTCTATCGTTGGAGTACTCGAATTGGTCTTTGTCTTAAATGGGGATTTGGCATTTTTTGTCCAGACAGGTGAAGACCAGCACTGCCAGGCTTTTGGGCTGTGTCCCACTTTGGACGACAACCAACAACCAATCGTTGGTAAACTCTCTTTCCTTTTTTTTTGATAATCTGTCTTTGATATATACAGTATAACTCCTCAAAATGAGCGCCATCAAAAATGGAGGGAAAAAGGGCTGTACAAGGAGCCGCTTTGTTTACATTTGCAAAGAGGCAACTTTTTATCCAAGCAGGCCAAATGGTCTCTGCCTGTGGTGAGATTTTTGCAAGAGTGCGCGGTGAATGAATCACCAGCAACGTGGCGCTCGTGGGTGGCAAGTTGTTCAGACAGCAAAGCAAGTGCCAAGCCCTGCATTATTTTTGAAACACGATTATATTACTGCAGATGCGTGCTGGCACGTGCTCTCAACGCCAGCGGATGCAACATAGTCTGTGAACTTCGGTCGATCATCAAATGCAACCTTGAATAGCCTCAAATTCTGCCTTATAATGAAAAGAGGGAAAAGGGTTACACAATATTCATCAGACAGAGATTATCAACGAATATGGGGTGAAATGTCTATCGGTCCGATAATAAGATTGAATCTGATGAATATAACCAATAGTCATGGAATGCAATTACTTGGTGATGGTGAAGGTGTCGCTCTAGACATCTGCAGGGCCCGTGGCAAGCATGCGTGTTTGTCTGACCGGAAATGGGTGCTAACAGCACAACAACAACGCTTTTTCTCAGCGGATGATGTTGCAATTTCAATTCAATTCATTTTTGAATTATAAAGCTCCAGTTCATATCAGTTATCTCCCGACACTTGAACATGCAGCAGGTCCAGACCACAGCCGCCAAAAGTTATATATTACAGTAACAGAGACTCAACATATCCCCCAAAAGCAAGCATTCAGTGACAGAGGCAGGGAAAAACTGCCTTTAACCTAAGAAACCTGGAGCAGAGGAGCGAAGAATAAAGACTGCAATGCAAAGGAATTCATTTGAGAATTGATTAAATTCAGATGGAAAATGTTTACCTTATGAATTGCCTTATGAAGGGGAGCGGAGGGTGCAGAGGACTTAGAGGACTTAAGCCTTATGTGGTAAAATGCACAATCTCAGATTTTCTTTCAAGTACCTGACTATGTGTGTGATTTTAGACATTCCAAGTGTGTCCAAAAAGCCTTCTATTTTTCATGAATGATCATGGTTCCTCACTCACAAAAGAAAGAGAACATTTGCAGAGCCAGGACTGTTGTCCTGAATGTCAGGAAGGCCAGAGCTACGAAAATCATCACCACAAATTATATCAAGATGTGTATTAAATATTGAAAGGGTGATCGTATCCGCTATGAGAAGCAGTTAATTAAAAGTTGAGGGTAAAGTCTTCAATTTTTCACACCATGTGTCTCCAGTAAGCTTCATCAATTTCCAGAGCACCTTAAAGTATGATATGTAGTTGCACTCGAAATCATGAACATCACTGGCATTCATTCTGGCTTTGACTCTGCTTCGTGCTCCCTGTTGGGTGTGAACTGACTCCTGCTGTTTGACAATTAAACTTGTCAAACAGCGAAACCACAGGTCAGACAAACACAAACANNNNCCCCCCCCCCCCCGGCATCCTTCTCAAATCTAAACCATTAGTCATTCAATTTGAAAAGCACAGGAAACCACTTACATCACAACGGATGTGAAACATCAGTCCAGTATAGATCATGCCTTTGAACCCCCTGTCCTACAAGATCAACTAGCTTGCTAATCATTTCCAAACGTGCTTTCACTTTAGGAGCAGCCTCTGATTGTGAGATTGTGTAAGCGGCTTCCTGGTCCAGCTTCGACAGACACCTTGTGCATGCAGGCGCTAAACGAATTGGGATTTTTCACTCACACCTGAGACCATTGATTTTCGATTCCATCAGTGCCAAGATGTGCTGGAGATGTACCATCTCCTCGGCCAGCCCAAAGCACTCTCGCCCTGGTTGCCATGACATCTTGCCAACCAGTTGCCACCTCCCCCTTGGTGTGAGACTTGTGCTGAAACCCAGCGAAGTACATGTTCACATCTTTGCTTGTTGGTATGTGCTCACATTGCTGTTCTCTTTCAGCTGCAACACAGGATTGCGGATAAAAACCTCACATTTTCATCCCCCCCCTGGATAACAGTATGCCATTATAAAAACAGTGGGACTTTTATTGTGAAGAATTTCATTGATTTAGTTCACCATTTTACTGATGCTCATTACACCAACAGACCAACCCCAAATTTAGTGTCAGACATCATCATCACTTCAAGGCTCATCTTCAAGAAGGTAGCTGCCCCAATTTCTTTGACTTCAAGCGACTGATACTTGTGGTCGCATCTTCACTATTGTTTCATGGATTTTGTATGTACTCTTGTTAACTCTGAACGTGTTCAGTGAGTTGTGTTTGTCGTGTCTGTTGTGACTGCAGCATTAATATGGACCAATGTGTGCCATCTCAGTGGTTCCCCTTTCCAGCTTGGGAGCTGGAATAAATCCCTAAATGAGTTTAACAGTCTGCCTTTGTGTTGTCACCGTGTTTGGACCAATTGGTGGTCAATTCAAGCTAAGAAAGGTATTTTCCTTCGGATGATAGCAAGAGAATGAAAAAATGTGCAAAAGCTGTTAGCAGCAGTTCGGCATTGTAAGAAGTATAAAATAAACCAAATATCAGTTCAACAATTCATCTCACAAAACAAAACATTCCTATAACCGTTAGAGTGTATTGGTGTGGATGCACATCAAACAGCAGGAAGTCCAAACTCATAGAATCCGTCATAGCGCTCACCTTCCCTCCGCAGACGCTGCCCGCCACTTCCATCTCTCTCTGCTCCCACTGCCGCTTCAATGCAAAAGACCTTGATGTCATTTCGAGGGTTTGCCACGGCACATTTCCACCGCAAATCTAGCGTGTTATGCCTGCGCCGGCACTGCCAAGTCCCCATCATTCATCGTGATGACTCACAAAGCGAGGATGCAAGGCCGCAACGCTAATGCCTTTCTGCCGTTCTGCCAAAACATCCCCCTGGATCACAGAAAGCGTGTTTCTGTATGATGGGAAGAAAAGGAGTGGATTTACCCTACCGACCGGCCTCCACTTCTTCCTCAAAGTCCCTTTTGATGATTGAGCATTCAGCAGGTGTATTATATGCCAGCCTTGCGCAGAGAAAATTGCTTTCTGATTCTAGAACACTAATTAATTCCTGGCTTTCACAATGTCCTTTGTCTTCATCACAATGCACTGGTGTTGTACCTCTCGAGATCGGTCTTGTCTAAAATAGAGTGGTCCTGGTATTGGTCTTAAGGTCTTGAGACCAGTCCCAGGACCACTTTTGGAGATCTTGGTCTTGTGTCACACTCAAAGGCATTGTCACTCCGTTGTAACTGTCTCGGACTGAGTGGACTCTAGATTTTTTATGCAGATAGAGCAATGGAGACCACCACTGCCAGGCTTTTAGACTATGCCTTGCTTTCCACAGCAACCAATAACTTCCAACAATCATTGGTAGATTGATTATTTCTCCCCAAGTTGAAGCTTCTGCCTTCTTATCAAATGTGTAGGTTTTCCAATAAAACCTCTGGGTTTTGAGCTTATGGCTGACGTGTGTTCTTCCATGAAAGCAAAATCTTTGGAAACAATCCTTTACACGGTCAGAAAAACCATGAGCTCTTCCCTGTGCAGAACTTCTATATTCCTCCCGATCACACAGTGCTCGCTATCCATTGCAAAAAATACACTTTAAAGAGGTACAGGCTCTCACCCGTGGAACAGTATTTGGCACCTCAATATCCGATTACAACAGGAAATTACTAAAACCACGACTATAACCTGAAATTAAATCAAATAATAGAAATCATATATAAATATATATATACCTGCAAAATGTATTAATCTGCTTTCAGCCAATTTAGAAGCCTTATTCACCTGACAAATCCACATCTGATTTTGGTGTAGAAACAAACAATTCTCAAATGCTTGAAATAAGTGGAAATAGCTGCCTAAGCACCAAGCAACATAATAAACAAAAAATACCTTGGTTGATTTGTTGCAATATGTTGCTTCAATAAGAATAATGCAATGACTTTTATGTTGCTGTCGCATTGATTTTAAGTGAAAATGAAACAAACTACTCTTTCTGCTTAGTATTATTACAATCTTTCTTTAATGTTTATGGTCTTGGTCTTGTTTCGTTCCAGTGGTCTTGGTAAACTCGATATGTGCTGTTCCCCCTCAGCCAGTGGGTTGCGTCAAGCAGGCTTAAGGTAAACAAGTGATGAGGCAGAACATCCCTGGTAGACGCCAACCAGCGTTTGGCACTCCTTCACGCTTCCCCAATGTGACAAGAATCCATATCTGACTCAAATCAACGATCACTTGTGTTCACGGTACAAAATGAGGCAGGACTTGTATTAACGGTGAACAAACAGGATGACAAACTGGTCCATGGGGCGTTCATCTCCCACCCTCTCATAAAAATTGCCACACCAAGCATACATATACAAACACACACACACATCAGCTCTCAACCTCTGCAAGCCAACTAAAGCAACATTTGATTTGAGTTGATGGAAATAGAGGAGCGCACACTTGTAATCATGTAAGGGGCGACTCCAGTGAGTTTGAAATGGGTCCCAATGGCGGTGCGGTACTGGCTCGGGGGCATCAGTAAATGAATCTGTCTGCAGTCACACAGCCAAATGAACACGGGGAGCTAAGTAAGAGAGCGACGGGCGGCAGTTCATTTATGAAATATATTAGGATTTATGAGGCAATGAAGTGTAAAGGTGCTTTATTACTCTCCCACCGCCGTCAGTCCAGCAAGATGGAAAGCAGAAACGACACTCTAAATGTTTCAACTCCCGTTTTCTTTCCTTCACTCTAATGGCAGGAAACTGACATAATGAATAAAATTCTGGAATCAATTTGTAGGTTTTTTTATGTCTGTATTTATATGGGGATAGATTAATCCCTCTGCTTTCTCTGCAGCCCACGTCTAAGCTCTGTTGTTCATGGAAACGCGTCCTTACAGTTTCTCTCAGAGTTTGGGACCTCACAATCACTCGTCCCAAAACCTCAGGTGGGTTCAGCATAAGGCCTGGGAGCCAGATGGCGCAAGTCAAATGATCCAGTCATACTAGAGTACTTTGCGGGCCCTGAAAATTGCAGTTGAGTAATTCATGCAAGTGTTCTTATTGATCGTACTTGAGCATCATGTCCAACAGCAGTTTAGATGAATGAGGATCAGATCTGTCAATATCATTGGAATGTCACTTCTCAGGCTCATTTGATTTGTGACCCACTCACTGTTTGTGGATCTGGTGTGATCTGTAATGAAGGGGAAAAAACACAGTACCATAATAATAATAATAATAATAATAATAATAATAAAATAAAGTTTATTTGTAGAGCACTTTTCAAAACAAGGTTACAAAGTGCTTTACATGGACATATTCAAGTGAAGTGCCGAGACACACTAAACACCACCAAGTTGATATTTCACAAAGACCACACGGACAAAGCAATTTCTTCAGTGTACACGAAACACCTCTGGTAGAAAAAGTTGAAAATGGTTTCTCATTAACAGCTTGGTAAATTAATCATTTTGCTTTTCTGAAGCTGTCATTGAACGCATCCATATTAGAATGGGATGTAGGTCCCGATCTCAACAAATTAAATGGATCAGGTATCAGATAATTTGGTATATCAATGGGGATGATCCAAGTTATTTTAACTGCTATTTGATTTGTTTGATTCTTTTTGATTTTGAATTTGAGTGCTGCTGATGTGTTGTAAGTAAGTAAGAAATAATGTGAGTTTTGCCTGTGTGTTAATATGAAACATTTTGCATTCAGAAGCTATGAGATTGCCCACTGAGCAAAAACTGGTCCAGACAACTTCATACAGACTCAGACATTTTCAAACCCCCAAAAGAGAACAAGAAAAGTTTTTTGTACATCTTTCTGGGATTACAACATCAGTTCTGTACCACCTGAGGATGAAATATCTGCAGCCACAACATTTGCAGGTCATACAGACGTTCAGATTGTGACCTGTCTCTTTTCACCTAATAGAAGTTATATCCCAGTTCCCTTGTTAAGCATGCAGACCCACTCAAGGCTGAATCTCTATGAGGCCTATGGACCAAGATGTCTTTGACACAGATATCTCGCCTGTGGCTATGTTTACTGAGATGTTTCAAACACTGTAAATCTGTGAGCTTCCATTAACATGCAGCGTGGTGACTCCTGACCCAACCAATTCTGGAACCCAGCCAGGTGTGGAAGGAGAGAAAATGGTGCTGATGTCCAGAAGTCATGTCAAGCTGAAGGAATGGGATGATCTCAAATGTGTCTGAGCGTGTGGGAGTACTGCATGTGTACATGTGAGTGTGTCAGTGTGTGTGTTTGTGTGGGGGTTGTGAGTGTGTGTATGCGAGCCATGGGACCAAGTGGTTTTGCTGGTTGAGTGCATCTTGGTTGAGATCAGAATCATTTCAAAACTGGTGTGAATGAGGTCTATGAGGAGGTGAAGAGGCCAGCTTGGTGGTTTGTGGTTGAAGGGTGTGTGGTTGTGCTGCATTAAACATAACAGATGTATTATTATTATTGTTATTATTATTATTATTATCATTATTATTATTATTATTATTATTATTAATATTAATAATAATAATAACAATAATAATAATAATAATGATAATAATGATAATAATAATAATATTGTTGTTATTATTATAGTAGTCATAGTAACAATGTTTTTGTTATAATTCAGTCCTATTTGTATTCCAGGAAGACAAAATCACAAATACTACATCATGTTACATGACATTACAGGCACACTTTACACAGTCACAGAGTTTGTATATAATCAGCTGTATGATCAACCAATTGCACCAAACAGGTGCCTGTGATTATTCATTTACATGTAGGTTGAAACATGTTGTAAAAGAACAGCTAATTTATTTTCTATATAAAGATCACATGTATTATAATTTCCCTGAATTTGCACTTTTTTCAATTTTTGTTTTTGTCTGTCTGATTGAATTAATGAATTTGAGACTAAATCAGATATTACAGTTACTCACTACTTGACTCATTTTTTCACCAAGTACCTTTTTACTCTTACTCAAATTTTGGCTTCTCTACCCACCTCTGGTAATAAGGTACTTTGCAAAATAAAATACAATCAATGCAGTATTCTTCCAAAAGATCTTTTCATCATCACATTTGTCCCTGATACCTCTGTCATTTGGCTTTATTTATCTTGAATGTATAAAACCATATTTTGCCCACTCAGAAGCAGTGGAAAAACACCAAGATGCCATCACCTTCAAGGCTGATGGATTAAATCTGCAATCCCCTGAGGGAAATATCAGGCTTTTCAGTGGCTAAATGCGCCACTCTGCTCACCAGCTACTTGCTAACAGGGTCTGTTTGTCATTTGGTGCTGAGGGGACAGTCTGTAGTTCAACTTTAGAATTTTTATTTTTTGAAAGTGAAGACAGCAGCCAACTGCATCTGAAAATGACAGCACCCAGAGCAAATTAAACCAGTAAAGAGGGGTACCGGACCGCTAAACAATGAGCCAAAACTGTAAAGCTCAGGGAGAACGGAATGAGAGAGATAATTCTCTTGAGTTTCATCACAGCTGGCCTGTCACATTACGTGTTATTGTAAAAATATTGATTACGAGTGCTGTTTCCACGCCTTTCTGCACGTTTATGAAGCTGATTCATATCTCACCATTTGCCTTTCACTGCGTGTGTTACGCCTTTGGGTCCATTTCTCTGCTGATGCTAAAGAGGTGTGGTGATAGGAATTTGTTGAATCTGGTGGTCATAAATTCAAGGATGAACACTCACCTGCTATTACTCTTCACGTTGTTACAGTGATGATGCGTTAGGCCATAGCACACTGAGTCTGTTTTTTTCATGCGTGATTTACCCACACTGAACAAAGAAATGTCCTTTTTACATGCTGACTCTGAAACTTTGCTCTGTTTTTTTTGGAACTGGCAACATTAAGCAAAATTGAAAAATAAAAATGCCTTTTCTGCATCCATGAACATCATGTCGAGGGTTATTTGATTGCTCAGAGCCACACCACACGCAGACGTCATCAACCACATTAGTGTCAGGAAGGCTCATTCATGATGTAATGAACACTGGCATGTGGAATTGAAAGTTATGGCTGTTATGGCACATAATTGCACAGCAGCTAGGAGTTAGGGATGGTAGAATGGTCACAAATCAAAAGATGTCGACTAGGAGAGATTATAAAGTGATGGTGGTTTAGGCAGCTAACGTCAGCTACATTTCTTGTGGCTTTGCACAGGAAGCAGCTGAGAAGATGTGGTGCAACCTGCAGGACACAAATGCCTGACACAAAAGAGTCAGAGCAGGAGTGTGTTCTTCTCGAGTCAGAAGTGACCACTTAAAAGCCTTGCACATGCACCAATTTTTGGAAGAAATAAAAAAAAAGAGAATAATTGCAACTGACTTAGTGTGCAAGGCAACTTCTTTAAAAATCTGATTACAAATGTACAAATTGAGGTACAATCATAGAATGTACAGGAGGCATAAAAGAAAAAATCTGCAATCTGTGCTACAGTTTTATTGTCAGGTTTTATTGTCAGCCTTCATCACACCATACTTAACTATGAACAGGAAGGTCAAAAAAAAGCTTGTCAATTCAACTCTATAATCATTGGCAGTATGCCACATCTTCTGGGGGCTGTAGTTCTTGATGTCTTTCAGGTGCTGACTGTGAGGCATACAAATGCAGGTCTAGTAATAAAAAAATAACAAGAATGTGACAGTGTAGCGAGAAAAACACATAACACAATCAGCAATCACCTTGAAATCACATCACATGGTAAATGGAGCTTTGAAAGAAATCAAGCAAAAGCCATCATAAATCAGGAGTCTATCAAGTGAGGGCCATCAGTGTGCGGCAAGTCTCTTATATTATATATTATTTCAGATTACAGATGTAAAATATGCAGCAACGTGCAAAAGCCTTTAGTCACCGTCTGGGCAGCACTTGCACATTCCATTAGCACCCAATGAGAGCAGCAGGGAGGAAACAGTGACCTGACACTCAAACTCTGAAGCTGCATTTTACCTCCAGGACAAAATTTTTTTTTTATTAAAAAAAAAAGGGGAAAAAATATTTTTCCGCTTTCGGCACACCCAGCTGCGAGGTCGGCAGAGGCTGTTTAATGGGATTATTAAGAAAGCACTTATAATCTGCACACCCTGACACATTTGATCATCTAATGACACCTAATTATGTGACCACATAATGTCGGGTTCCTCCGAGGTCGTGCTGCTGCTGTCTGCCCATGCTGAGAACGCTTTTTGGAAATACAGAGGTAATTATTGGCGAGAGGCGCTCTCTCATTAGAAACGCTGTGTATCTGAGCGGTGCAGGGAGAGCAAGAACAAAATCTAATTATCGCCCTCTTCTCACCCGCCCCTCCATGACATCAATACTCCATTATAGCGTCTTGTCCCCAGGGTGAAGACAAACTCTGACTCCAACACGTGTGCGGCACAGATTTACACATATAGATACAATTAGAATATGTCCTCTGTTATATTTGCCTAGAGGAATGTGCAGATTAGGTGCACATCATTCTGAGCATTTTATTTTTGTTGCACATATACAAAAATGTATTAATATGTAATGTGATTCTGAGATGTCTTAGTCAATTTAGTGAGACGCTACAGAAGGGACTGCCGGATCACTCAGTACAAGATTCTTTTGGTTCTGATTTGGGCGGTGAAAACAACTGCAAGAGATGATGGCATTTCATGTGATTTTCTTTACTCAGCCAGATGGAGTGTGGCACCGAGCAGCAGTTTGTTGCGATTGTTGCCTGTAAACAGATTTTTCCAGAAGGATCAAAAACAGCCAGGCAGAAGTCTGCAGAGACAAACAGCTTTAGACATCGACTTGCAGGAATTAAATACTGCCACTCTCTTGCAGATGGCAAACTAATCTGCCCCCCTTGAAATAAAAAAATCCAAATATGTAGACATTAAACATATAGTAATCATCAGATTCATAGCCACAGCTCATATCACAGCTATCCCTCGCAACATGACAGATTCAAATCATCAAGGATGCTTGCAGAGATCGGCACGTCTGATGCAGCTGTGGGTGGAGGCGGATCGTGTGCCTCTGAACCTTCTCTCGTGTCATGGGCAGCAGGAACATCAGTCAGCACTTCCTTGGCTTCATGGCGATTATCTTTAATCTCTAAAACTTGTCTGGAACTGCTAAATCCGGGTTTTTGTCCACTGCAATACGAATCTCCCAGCCTAACACACTCTAAAATTGTCAGGTTTAGAGGTTTCCGGTTTGCGGCCCGCTTGGAGACCTGTGTCCAGTGCAGGATTTGTTGCTTGACTTGTGGCTGGAGTGTTTTTATACTGTGGAAGAGCTGCAGCCAGTACGTACAAAAGAGAAGGCACAGCATCCATCTGTCGGAGTGACGGATGGGAGCTGTGCCCCCAAATAACTTCTCAGTTAGCCCAGACCATAATACTTTTCTGTTATGATGCCATTTAACTCGGATCACAGTTATGATGGCATTTACCCTCTGATTTTTCACTCAGATTCAAAAAAGTTGGCCGTGAGAATCAAATTACTCAGGTCATCATACAAAAAAGTCCATCAAAAATGTAGAGAGCGAGACTGTTTTGACTAATTAATTTATTTCCAGGAGATTCCCCTTTTATTCTTGCCCAATCTTTTGAAAGTGTAAAACTGTGATTAGATTATGATAGAATTATTCCAATTACCTTCAGATATTTTGAAGAATAAAATGTTAGAGAAAAAAAACACTGAAATATACATTTTTAATATTGTGATATTGTAATTGGTATAATTTAATGTTCTGATGCTGTATTGCAAATTCAATATTATGACATTAAAAGGTTAAGTAAAAGAAAAGTTTAATTAAATGTACCCCTATCCAGGGAATATGGTGATGTTAAATAAATGTATTTATTTCATTTTATTTTATTTCATTTCTTTTTATTTTGCTGGTCTTTATTATATAGATAGATATGTGTTTTTATTTTTCTGTGTGCAATGATGAGTGATGTATGCTGCTGCTGTAATACTGCAATTTCCTGCAAAGGATTATTAAAGTATCTATCTATCTATCTATCTATCTATCTATCTATCTATCTATCTATCTATCTATCTATCTCTCTCTCTCTCTCTCTCTCTCTCTCTCTATCTATCTATCTATCAATCTATCAATCTTTCTATCTATCTATCTAATGATACCAACTGTGTCATTGATAACAATGGATTTAAATTTTTTTTGGTGTACTTTCTCTTTAGAAGGGAAAGAGTTACAACAAATACTCCACTGGGTTCCTACCAGCAAATGTCTCTATATGCCGTGAATCACTCATTTTCTTTACATGCTGCAAAAGATAAACTTGCACCCTGGCTCTCCCGGTCTTCACCCGAGGCACTTTGTCAGCCATGAATGCCTGATGCGGAACTTGTAAGCGATAAGTGCCGGGTAAAGACTGCAGGAAGGACGGAAACTAAAGTAGTCACGCTGAAATCTGAAGTCCTCTCCCACTCAGGTATCAAGTGCGGAACTGCGGTGGGTGGGAGTTTTTTCCTTGAACAAAGCGACAGAGAGGGAGATAGTGGGAGCGAGCGTGGCAGATTCAGTGAGGCAGGTGTAAAGGAGGAAGGGAAGGTAGAGTGATAATTCTGCGATGGAGAAGGTATGTGGGAAGGGCGAGAGAGAGGTTTTTGTGTGGGATGGATATATTACATGCAGTTCCATTAGTGTGTGTAATGGTGCTGAAAGGCTGCATCTCGATGCTGTTGACTGGGAGTTGAATTAAACAGCCCCTGTCAGACGGCGCTGGTCACACACTGAGCTGTCAAAGAGAAACACACCACACTCACACCCCGCTCGTCATATCACAACATCAGCTGAGTTTTTGCTCTGCTTCGGTGACAGAGTATGCTCAGCACGAGACCAACTTGCCGATGATGACACAAGGTAATTGCCTCTGTAAGGTGTACAAATTGACACTGTGCCGTGTGAGTTCAGGTAATCGCATTTCACATTACCAGCCCGATGATAGTGGGAATGTAATATTGTTCAATGTAAAATGTAAAACTAGTCAGGAAACTGCTCAATGAAGCTGTTGCTTGTTGCAAAACAGCTGCTTATGTTTTCGAGAAGTGGACTTGGTGGTGTATTGAACGCATCGTTTCCTCCACTACTCCAGGTTGGTCTGCTGACCTGCTGACTATCTCAGTGAAAGTAAAGTCAATTTCACTCAAGAATTAAATTCTCAGTCAAAGTTATCCCCTAAACTTCCAAACCTACGATCTTTCAATCGTCGGAGCGGGGTAGGGGTTGCGGAGGGACCCCCCCGACCCGATCAGGAGCCCCCTGAACCGAAGGGGCCCAGGGGCGGTTGATGTATTTTGTCACAATTATCACATTGGTGGAACATGGCTTCACAACATGATGGTGTATATACAGTTATTGTAGTCAAGTCCACATGAAACCAAGACCAAGATGTTACAACAGTGGACCAAGACCAACCCTTAACCAAGACTTTTGGGACTCAAGACCAAGACATCTGAAAGTTTAGACTGAGACAAGACCAAGACCGTATACATCAAAGAAAGACTACTAAAAAAGTAGAAATGCTTTAAATTCACCAAGACACCATGACCTTTAAAAAGTGATCTTTAGACCAGTCGTACGAGCAAGACCAACCTCAAGCAGGAGGAGCGATTGTCCTCAGACATGGTACAAAACAATCGGACAGATTGTCACCCTTCGACACGGATGATCACAGTTTACGAGTGAGTACATAGCAACAGTTAAGAACATAAGAATGTGGTAACTCTGCGATGCTTCCACTTAAACCTTTGGCTTGCTCGACTCAACACATGTTTGAAATGCACCATCCATCCATGCATCCATTTCTTATGCTGCTTATCCTAAACGGACTGGAGGAGGCTGGCACCGATCCCAGCAGTCACTGGGCCAAAAACAGGATAGAGATAGTTTCCTCGCACGGCCTAAAAGTAAGAACAACACCCCCGCTTTTTAAGTAAGTGCAGCACAGATACTCAACAAATAGTCCAAAAACGCACAATCCAGCTGACACCTCGTCTGCCACTCTCAGCCGATAGGTGGAGAAATGTTGCCAGATAATTCCGATGTTTGCCAGCGATCACAAGCTTTGGGTGAGACAGAACAGTAGAAGTAGCATTATAAATATATCCCCCCTGATTACTCTCATCTTTTCCCACCTGTAAATACCTTTAAGATATGGTGGAAAGCTCATCCTACTTATGTGCCATTCTATATTCTAAATACATATATATAGATAGATGGATAGTTTCCTCATCAAAGTCAGTTCATTTTGTCACCTTCTACAGAACTAAAAACCTCTTTATTTTAGTTTAGCTCCTCTGTCCCGTGAGTGTTTTTTCCTACTGAATATGAAATTGTCTGCAAGACTAAATAAAGATTAATGAGTGATTCTTAGCAGCCTCTCATCCATAATAGCTGGTCCTCTCCACTTAGTGCACTTCCTTAAAAAGCTTTCTGAAGGCAGGTCTGGGTAGGTGGGGTCGGGCAACAATTACACAAACACACGTACCGGATCTGCACGTTAATGCCGCTACCGTTGCGAAAATAAACAATAAATGTGCACATCGTCAGACTTGTCGGTCATGATTAATTATTCTGTTCAGCCCCTAATTTAAATCAACACGGTTTGGTCAAAGTGTCGCCTGGAGCTTTTGCGTCCTTAATTACAATACAGGTAGATATGTGGCTGTAATGAGCAATGTGATAGATTGTTCTGGTTAAATCTAATTCAGAGCTGTGGTATTTAAAAATCCTATCCATGGATCATTACCAGGATCACATGAAGCAATATGAAGATTAACAACGTGTTTGCTGATATTTTTTACAAGTGAAGCAATCAAATTCAATTAAGATGGCGGAAATAATTTCATAAATAGAAGGGGGGGGGGGCATGGCATTTTATACAAGCCGTGATTGATGTTGATTATTGTATCATTGTGATACCAACACACCCACGCATCAAGTTCTCCCTCTGGTCCCGCCTCCTCTCTGTACAAAGGCCACGAAACATTCGGCAGTCAGAAAGTTTCTGCTCGACTTCCAAGAAATATTCTGCCATAATATTCGGGATTATTGAACTCCTATTCAACCACTCAATAAAAAAATCACGTTTCTCAAAATGTCAAGAAAGTCTCGAAAAGAGACGATGCAAACTAATAATGTGCTCTGGAAATAATAATAGCTTTACTTCACTAGCTCACATTTGATACATTATGATAAAGTGGCTAAATGATAGGCTGCTAGAAGCCAATGTTGCAGGTCAGTGCAATTAGAATGACCTATGAGATCAACATTCAACGTGTATTTCTGCTGATTTAGAGTTCATGCCTTGCTGCACTGTCACACTCTTCACGTCGTGTTTTACATTCCAAACCTGTAGTCCTGAGCCTCCAGTGATGTCACTTGTTACAGTTTATCAGATTCCTCTTACTTCCCTCTAGGGTCACTGACGGCCAGATCAGTTTTTTCCCTCATTTTTTTCACGCTTGTACACCAACTTTGTAATGTAAAATTGAGTTCCCCTCAAAGGATTTGGAATGTCAATTTATTTTTGTTTTCACCGCACTCTTCAACTTCCCCTTCATTTTTCACTCCAAAAGCAACAGAACAAACAACATAGTCACACAGTTTTCCTTTTAGAAGCAGCATTTCTCCACAAAACTTTTACTTTACTGAACCTTATCCACCACAAAAACCTTTGGGCTGACCGGAAAATGGACCCGGGTCAGTGTGAATTATGCAAGCCAAGAGGCATAATCGATCAATAGAGGTTTTAAGTGTGGTGAGTCCAACCTACACAACATATTGATTGAGTTGCATGTCGGTTTTGTGCACTTGTGCATGAAATTCAATGTCTCTGTTCACTGTTGCGGGTCTTCGACACCTCAGAACACACACTCTCTGCTTATCTCTGTGCAGTGAGGAGATACAAAGGTCAAGTCAGTGTCATTGGTCATGCTGGTGTCATGTAGTATGTGTTATATTTTTTTAGAGAACCTGAGTAGTAATCAAGAATCATGTCTACGCATCCACAATCTGGCTACAGCAGATGGATAGAAATAATACAAAGGCTATTTTTGTTGCTGTCAAATGTATTTGAATTAAAAAACAGAACTTGTTCTGCTTGGTTTTATGATATTCTTTCTCTATAGTCTTGGTCAATTCGTGTATCATTCGTTCATTTGTTTTTCTAAATAAAACTGAAACTAACCAAAGTGAAAAAACGGATAACAACTTGTTTTTCCGATTTCCGATTTTGTGCACAAATGGAAAATGGAAAAACACGGATAAGGGGCGATTCGGGCGTTTCATCCCATTCGAATATTTTCATCTGCCGCAAATTGTGTGAACCGGAAGGGGATTTTCACACGAAATTGGTGAAGCAAGCCCTGGCTCCACATACTTTATTGTTGTAAAAAAATAATAACAATAATAATTTTTTAGAAATCTTGTTCTGCGTGCACACTGTGAGGACTTTCGTGTGTCCAAATTTAAAAGTCTGCAAAAATTAGGGCGGGGCTTTTTGATTGACTGTGGCCACTGCTCGTCAGCTCTCCGCTCCTCTGTCCCGCTATGAACACGGACAGACCCGAAAACTCAAGAGTCTGAACCCCAGATTCGGTGACTGAGTGACTGTTTTCATGTCTCTTCAGCTCTAACCGGGAGGTCTGAGTGTCCGAGTTCACCATACGGGACCTGTCAGCTTAGCCCGGAGCCCAATGATTAGCTGCTATGTAGCTCCGATGCTAAAGGCAGCACATGCTGTTAGCATACATATGTTAGCATGGTGCAGTGACACGGAGAATATCCACCAGATTATGTTACATTACTGGTATACTACGGTGATCGTAGTCCGTTGTCCGTTTTTTCCATTTTCCATTTGTGCACAAAATTGGATATCGTAAAAACAAGTCATTATCCATTTTTTCCTTTTGGTTTTGGGAACGAATATTGAGAAAACAAGTCATTCTTTCATTTTTTCATTTTTTCGGCATTATTTTGAAAAACGAATGAACAAATGGTACACAGATTTGGTGTTGTCTCGGTTGAACCGAACTTGGTCTTGTGTCCCTCTTGGGGCTTTAACCTGCTTTGTTTCTCAGTTGACTTGATTGATGAACTGTACGGTGATGGAGGTCCAGTTTCTGCAGTCGGACCTAAGACGTCTGTGTTCAGGATTACAGAGTGAAACCTCTTCCCATGGTGCACACTGATTTCTCCCTGGAGGCTGAGCCTCATTATTCATTTTCTGCTCATTTTGAAGTTAATCCCACCATTGCAAAAAAAAGAAAAAAAAATCAGAAGCAAAAAGCAGAAAGCTGCAATGACTCTGCCAATGAGGTAAAACTGCTAAGTATCACAGGAGACATTTTAAGGAGTAAATCCATGGAGGGCCTTGTACCAAGATGGCATCCATGTGTGTGTCCAAAGCCCACTTGTTTGTTTGTTTTTACCATTATATTCAACTTCTTCACAACCATCATCCCCCTATAAACGTTCATGGTAGGTAACTGGACTTACCTCAAGTTAGTAAAGATGTACGCCTCTTGTTCAAGAAGCCTCTTCACTTCTGATTGTTCTCCACCTGAGATGCAAAGTCCAGATACCGTCCCCTAACGCTCAGATATACAATGACCTGGATGATGAAGACTATCAAGCATCATCCCAAAGGATAAGAGACCACTGTGATTGGTGTCCAACAGCTGGACCTTTCACAGACAGTCTCACCATGAGGGCGCAGTAGCACATCAACTTTCATGGCAGCTGGTGATGCTGTGCGGCAGCCGTGTACAAGCAACACTCGGAACCTACCAGAGCATCGTCATTCGGCTTTTAGCTCTCCAATTATTCTCTCTTTTCATTTGTGTAAGACTGTACTTTGTACAGCTGTGAAAAGGAAGGGTGATGTGCATTCTGAATGAGGAGGGGATTCTGCTTCGCTGCTACATCCCAAAAAAAGACCAGGTAAACAAACACTCCAGTGTGTTACACAGGAAATATCGGGTGATAATTCTACCTATTTAATTTTTATTATTTCAAAATATTTTGTTAGTTTGGATCATGTTTGTGTTTGAAATAAGTACTTTAGGGGAGAATCATAGCTTTTAAATTTGAACTTTTTAAACGTTTTATATATAACCTGACACACAGGGCATAATTACTGTGGCCCCAGAGGGCCTCTCTTACCTAAACACTCATATGCCACTTGCATTTTTTGAATATGATAAGTGTAATATTTAGTAATTTCTTGGAATGAGGTTTTTGGTTATAAAACAAGGAGTGACTGAATCAGGAAATAATTGTCACCTGACCCCTCTTTTTTATGTTTTTTGATTTAATAGGGACGATAACAAAGCATGAAGCTGGTGCTCCATATAAAGTATAGCCTTAGCTAATTTTCAACCCCCATCTGTTGGGCTTTTACAAATAAACAAATGCATCATCCAAATTTTAATTTCACAGATTAGACTCCTATAAAAAAAATACATAAAAAATACCTCCTACTCAACATATAATACAATACAATTTAGCCTACAAAATTGAGTTTAAAAGCATCACGGCCCTAAACATCAACAGAATGAAATAGTTTTGTGAACACATTTGAAACAAAACTCTTACATTATACTCTGTCATGTGATACATTGTCATTGAAGAAATATTGATTATGGCAGCTCTAATAACATCTAATTGCAAAACAGTCCACAATTAGAGCAGCATCGTGTTGTTTTCGGCACATTGATATTATAAGCCGAAGCTCAGGGGAGTATGTTGAGAAGAAAGAAAAAAAACCCTGCTGCAAACAGAGAGAAAATAAAGTCTGAAGCACAAGGAGGTTTGAGTGAGAATATTTGAGCCAGAAGGACAGGGTGAGAGAAAGAGAAGGAGACAGACGGAATCTCATTTGCGGTCTGAGGAGTCTTCGGCCTTGGCCTTTAATCTGATGCTATGTCTCACAGTCTTCGCCAGGAGCTGCCAACATTTACCCTCTCTATCTTTCTCTTCTTCTCTCCCAGTCTTCTCTTCCCCCTTTTTCCTTCCTTTTATTACTCTTGCATCTTCTCTCCCCCGGCTTCTGGTGTCTTTCTCCCGCACTTCTTAATGCTTAATGCTGCGGAGCATGGCGAGATGGGTATTATTTATTTATGGCTGTGCATTGTCTGTGTGCGTGGGCTTAAGTAATATTCATCTGAGCTGTGCTGCTATAATACAAAGCCTCGTTCCTTCTCATATGCACGGGATGAAACACGAGCAGCGGAGCTTGTTACGGTTCCCGAGTCTGATCGCTCCCGACTCAAAGTCGAGGGGGTATGTGCTGGTGATGGGAGGAGCTGGTGGGGGTCGGGGCAGGAGGAGCTTTGTATAGCTCAGTGTGCTTTGTTAAGAACTACAAAGAGGACAAACCCAGTCTACCCCCTTTTTTGTCTCTCTATCAGTTACTTTGCTTATCCCTTTTACCAGTTCCCTTTTATGTTTTTATGCCCTTTTTTTCTCGTCCATGTATGCTGTCTTTCATCCAGAGCCACAGGGCAGGTCACCACCGGAGAAGTTTAGGTGTATTGGAGCAGAAGGTTTTATACCACCGTAGAAAGCATCTTGTCCTATTAAATGTGTGTGCTGTTTTACAGCTATTTCAAAGTGTGTTTTAATGGTACATCCATCACATGACTTTTAAACACATCATATTTCATCATATATTGACTGCATTCAGGGGAGAACATTTTCCCATCACACGATTCAGTTTTCATTCATCAACTTGATTTTTACCTCTGCAATCTACTTAGTGTCTCAAAGAAGAGATTTTAGGATTTTCATTTTTGTGTTGTTTGTCACTTAGTTATCACCTGGGCTTGTTATAATCCCTCGTATTGGAATGCCTGAGATGTACCGGCGATATTCACTGACAAAACATTGTTTGGTTCCCAAAGATTTTTGGATTTTTGTTGAAAAACAAAAAATCCAACTTAAATATAAGGCTCTTTTATGTGTCATCTCTACAGTTAAGGTCTGATAAGATGAAGCCACTTCATAGTTTAAGGTTTGAGTAAGATTCTAATATCACAAACATCATGTGAGACCGTGCAGTGTTTCACCATGCTTTGTAGAATTTTCATAATGTGCAAAATCAAGGCAGTAGATGTTAGACATTTCATCATCGCCATTTTATTTATTCCAACGGTCCCAATATGTAGAGCTTGCCTTCAGCGAAATTTGAAATTTCCGGCACCATTGAAAAATCCAATAATAATAAGGAAGGACATTTTCACATTTCACAAAGTGTATCTTCCTGCAATACTGATGATGATGATGATGACAATATGAATAATAATAATCATAATAATGATACTTTTAGTTATACTCTTTAAAATGCCAATTCAGTTTAGTCAGAATGCTTCCAACCATGTTTGGACAGTTTATTGCAACAATATGCCTTTTTTGTCTGGCAGTGACAGTCCCTTCTGCTGGAAGAGCCTCAGCAACGCAACATTCAAATAGACGAAACAGTTACATGACCACTAAATAAGCAAGGAGGGGCTCAGCTTCTCTCAGTGCAGACTGAGGGACTGCCAGATGCTGTTAACATGTGCGAGCGCCTTCCATATAGGACTGGTCTACCTCAGTCGTATCATTTTTTTAAATAACAAAGAATCTTAAATGGGCTACATAGGATTACCACTTTAAGTTTCTGTGGAATAAAAACAGAATAAGAATAAAACAAAGGGGTAGACCTCCATTCACTTGATGTTCCACTTGAGCTTCAGCCTTAGCAGGAGGTCGTGCTCTCCATGGGCACACTGATGTTGACTCTAGTCTTCTGCCTCTCTTCTATCTCTCCAACGACCAAAACAGAGAAGAAGAAAGCTCGGATAACAACAAACACAGAGGGAGTTTGACCACAGCCGGTGCTCAGGACACCATGACTCCTCTGCACTTTTATAAAGCTGATAGTTATCTGTTGTTATATCGAATAGAGCACGCTTTAAATGTATAACCGTGGCTTTGTAGGCCATGCAGTCAGAAAAAGGTGTATAGCCAGATCTCTCTTTGAAAAGCTCATATGACTTGCCAATGCTCTTGATCACTATCTGACCTTGCTTGTTGAAAATACAGGTATAAAAGGAAAAGAGTAAAAGGATAATAGCAGAACATAGCTGGTGGCTCGCAATCTGTTGCAAAACCAATAGTTGGCTGCGTGTGTGGGCGTAAGAGCGGAACAGAGTGACAGAGGAAAAACTGATAGTCGTGCGCACATACACACACACACATAAGCAATCCAACCAGCAGAGCAGCTTCCTTTTAGAATTAGACAGCGGTGGATGTCGTTCTAATTTCCTTCTCTCCTCCTCCCCTCTGTCTTTATCCCTCTTTCTGCCGAGCGAAGCCTAATGATGTCCCTTGTGACAAGTGCTGGTTAACTATTAGCCATCAAGACTCGCAGACACTGGCGTATGCACACACACACACACTAACACTCATACATTCAGGCCAGCAGCTGGTAGCTTTGCCAACTGTGTCCCCCTGACTTGAAGGAGATATGGGGAGCAGATGTGAGTCTATTCTGCTTGACAGGTCTGGGAGAAGAAAACAAGAGCCAGCAGACTGTGAGGAGAGGGAGAGAGGCGTTATTCCACCCATTACCACATGGTAAAAAACCTACAACGGATTTGTCGTACAGCCGCAGCCACCACGTCTTCATTCTATGCACAACACACCGAGGGGAGACCAAAGCTGCATTCCATTACCCTAGAAATGCCTCCTTCTCTCCTTCATTACTTCCTGTTTTCCTCCAGACGTGTGCCCCTGCCATCCCGAGACCGGGGGAAACACAATAAACAGCTTCATTATCTTCTTCGCCACGGCTTTGTTGGGAGGAATCATGGGACTATCCTTTCAGGAAGCATTTTCATTGCCACGCCCAGCGAAATTGTAAGCTGACAACTGCAACAATGAGGCATGCGATTAAAGCTCCCACAAACGGCAGCAGCTCACAATTATAGGTGTTAGTAATATTTTGGTAAATATTTTCTGATTAGCAAAATTTTAAATATAAGAGGCAAGGTTGCAGGCATATGGTGTTTTGTGAGGATTACACCTTTGCCAAAACACTGACAATCTATGATAACGCCACTTCATCTCTGAATCAGATTTCTTACTTCTTACTTTCCTCCCCCTGAAAGTAAATCTCAGCTTTGGCATCAAACCAGTGCCATGCAATCACAGTTTTCATATTAATATTGGAATGACAACATACAATGTGTGGCTCCCATCAGCCTATAGATAAAAAACTAATTTCAAATTAAAGATGTCGCTGTTTGTGCTGTCTCAGGTTGTGAATATTAAGCAGCGCCACACCAAGCATGATCCATATCCCATCCTCTGTGGAAGCTGCAGTGTGAGTTTATTTGAGCTAGAATGATTTATAATGAATTCTTCCCATGAGGCATGAAGCTGAATAAACACATGCTACATGCAAATACCCAATGATCAAATGATAGTGAAACATCCCCAGGGGATATATTAAAGTTGGTGTCATAATCCATCAAATTCAGGCATTTCACCAAATGTGTGTGTGCACAGAAGTGTTTGTGTATTTACTTGAGTTTATTCACCATTTTATAAATCTGTAGGTTAAGAGCTTATCTGCAATCAAGCCCATTTCCTTTATATGGGGATTAAGGGGAGTAATTAATCTTTAATCTCATCAGATAGGGTACTCAGCAGTGTTTGCACGCTGGAATCACACACCCCATATTCTGCCACAAACCACTGAAACATCCATACACACACATCCGCGTAGCTGGACGATTAGCAAGCAATTTGCATTGTGTGTGCGCTAATCTGGCACAAGGCCACAATCATACTTAAGTGGTACAGAGATCTTGTTGGGCTATTCATTACATGAGTCCCTCTGAATAGCTGTCAGTGCGTACACACACATACACACATGTCCAGTAGTTAAATTGAGCTTCACTCTTCACAATCGGGGCATGATAGAATTACATTAGACACGAAGGATGGTTAAATCTAGCCTCAGAACCTCCCAGTAACCTCAGAGCCGGAGGTTACAAGCATCGGCTGCTGCTGCCGCTGCTGGTATCTTCATGCTGCTGGAAAACCAGATGAGAATTTTCTGGGGTAGCACACAGCAGATGGGCCTCCTGGGTGGGTACAGCCGCATTGCTTTTGGCAAAGCCAGCCACAAGACAAGGCAAATCTGTGTGAGTAGCGGAAAAAGGTCATTGAATAATCAAAGGAATAACTGGAAAGAAAAAAAAACAGACTTGAGTCTGTGGTTCAATCAGTACCTCTGTGTAGTCGTATAAATCCATGCAGACAGCTTTGCCTGTTCGGTGTTTGTCCTGGTGGGCATGAGTGGAATATAATTTGTGATGCTGAATCAACAGTGACGCTGTGCCCCAGTTAATTGAATAACTCAAGGATAGGATCCTTAAAGTAGAAATTTAATGTTGCGTTGCTTGTGTTTTTCACTGTGAATGCACTTTCTTTTTTTTTGCTTTTTTATCTGTTTTTAAATCACATTTTCCACATTATGTTCTTTCTACATTGAGTTTTTCACTTGTGTTGTGTTTACTTTTATATAGTCTCTTATTGCCTTTTTTTCTGAAAAGCAGTTCTTTGATGAACTAAAATATGTTTACTCTATAAAAAAAAGAAGAAAAAAAAAGTTTAAGACCCCAAAAATCTATTTTATCAGATCTTGAGTATCTTTGTATTTATTTTTCTGCAAAACCTAATAGATGACCTAAACTGTCTCATGATCAGTGGCACATTCTGTATAAATCAGTCAATTCAATAAATATAATAATGTGGATTCTTGTTGTTATCCCTACAAAGAACAATAATTTGGATTGGAAACTGTCTTGATTTCCTGGCATGGCTTGAGTATTTTTTCCCCCTGGAAAACCACCCGAATAAGAAATTTTTGGTTCAGAGTGACATGTCTTGATAACTGATCCCCCAATTTTCTAGTGCTATCATCAGGTCAACCTAGCAATTACAAAACGGACTGCTCCATGCCTTGATTGGCATTCTGCTGAGTTCAAAACCACTGCAGAGTCAACACCCTCTGTGACTATATCATATCAGTATTACCGTGGAAGCTTTTGCGGATGGACTGGGTGGGCTGGGGGTGAGTGAGTGGTATAGAGGAAAGAGGAGGAGGATATAAAAAAAAGAAAATACACTGGAATTAATGAGGGAAGAACTGGAGAGCAAAAAAAAAGCACGGGATCTTTTAAACAGATGTCCATTTTGATTCACCAGAGATTTATAAAGAACAGACAATCTCCCCCAACTGTTGCTTGAGGACAAAAGTCCTAAAGACCCCTGCCCCATGACCCATAGGAATATTCCTCCATTTGCCCAGTTTATTGCATCGTTACATGCCAACATTTCCCTCATGGATGCTTCATTCGTGTCACTGTATTAAGGTTGTTGCAGAAATAAAAACCCAAACTATAAATAAGATTCAAATAAAAAAATCTTGTCTTTGTTTTCTTTGTTTAGTTTGACTATTTAAAGGAGCTCAAACAGCTTAAAGCGACAAACAGACAAACTGCTTCCCCTCAATGCAAGAGAATGTCTTTATTATAAGTACAGCTCCGACAAATTTGAACTACAAATCTTTAATGGTTGTCATATTGTTTTTAATTGTATTTAAAATGAGACGAAGTTGAAATGATGCACATGACATTTATCATATTATTCTGCCGGCATCGAGTTTCAAGGATATTTGTCGTGCTTTGTAAGAAAGAGAAGAGTTCAAAAAGCCACCTTTACGCCAGTTGGATGCTTTTAAAAGAAAAACAGAAATAGTAATGAACCCGATGACATGAGCTCCAGTCTTTAATAATTTCGGCCAAAATGTTGGGGTTGTATGAGCCAAAAAAGGTTCTCTTGAGGGAGAGATTAGTGTGAAAAGCAGCTCCCAGTCTGCACGATTTGAGAGACGCAACACGCACAAACAAACACACTCACCCACACGTACTACCTTGTCACAACTCTTTTTAGCTCTCATCTGAAATGAGAACATGCCCTAGGCCGCACTGGGAGAATGGAAGTCAAAGACGGAAAGAGAAAGCGAGAGAAAAGAGAAGGACAGGGTGAAATAAAATGAAAGAGAAAAGCCAAAGGGGAGAACATGGAGTGATAAAAGGCCAAACCGGGGCAGCTAGAGAGATGGAGACAGCGGCTGCAAATCAGCCTGAAGGGTTAATGGTGTGAAAGAGTTGTGGTTCATTGTCACATCTCAACTTCTCCCACCCCTGCCGTCCACGCCTGACCACAGGGCCCTACCCCGGCCTCCCACCCACACCCTCCAGCAGCTATTTAACATGGAAATTGATTTAAACAGGAGCTGAGATATCCGCAGTGGGACCCGAGGACAGGTGCCTCCAGTCAGCAGAGGAGAAGCTAATGAGAGGTGAGAGACCCGAGCAGAGCTAACAAGGAAGGCAGCGAGCACAATGAGATGGGAGAGGAGAGGCAGAAATTAGAGGAGAAGCAGCATGGATTGCAAAAAAAACTGAAGCGAAATTGGAGGGAAATGAGGGAAAGTCGAAATATTATAATTTCCAAGTTCCCAGCCCAGTGCCAGGACGAGAATTATATAAATAAATGAGTGAAAAGTGTAAGTGTCCGTATTTCGAGTCAGTATGTGGGTGTAGCAGAGAGTCTGTGGGTGACCAAAATATTCTCCAAGTGGTCAGTGCATGCACGGGCAAATATCTTACACCGGCTCCTCAAAGTGAACTTGAATTACCACTGTCACAGACGCAATCTGTGGCTTTTAGCGGCGGAGCTCTTCCTTGTGGTGATGATGCAGTACATCACTTTCTCATTAAAAGCTTATTAAAGGGACCATTTGTTGCTGATCTGAACAACAAACGCCGGGGCCCATTGTGTCTAATAATACCACTTTGTTCCTCAAGAGGAGGCAGTAAGTCACTGTGGCACAAAGGAGCCACAGCTGTACCAAAGAGATACACTCATAGACCCTGAAGTTACAGTATGTAACTAATGATCTCTCTCCGGAATCTATAACAGGATTGAGGAGGGGGCTCCAGGGAGGAAGCGGATTTCGGCCATCTCTATCTTATTGTAGGTCAGTGCTCACACAGACAGTACATGAGCAGAGATTTTTGCTCTCAAATGCATGTAAAAAAAAAAAAACGATGGCTTTTGCTATCTTAGCGCTCATATGCAACAGGACTTTCAAACTGGTCCTGCAATAAATGTAAATCTTGGTCCGCTTCAAGTGAAACATGAATACATTATTCAAAACGTTCCGTTTGTACATTGTGAAAGCAAATTCGGACCAGCTTAATGTTGCAATGTCCCAATTGAACAGAGTCCCCTATCACACGGAGTCTACCGGTACGAGTACTCTATAAGAGTACTTGTATAAAGAGTTGTGTAGATTTCCCAATGAATCCTGGCGTACATTCAAATCCAGAAAACAACCTATGCCTCAAAAAAACCTAGATTAATGAAACAGTGTGCCTGAATCCAAGCACATTCCCAATCAATCAATGTTGAAATGACCACACATATATGAGGCCCACATTTAATAAGCAAATTATTAAATATGCAATTGGATTCATTGGGCCTGTACGTGAAAACAGGGCAATGTTCAAACTGAGTCAGCTTGTCTGCTGTGGGTTAGAATTAATGAATCATGCGTTGCCCAGACCACCTTGCCAGGATGTGTGTGCATTTACACACATAATCAAATATGATCTCAACATGAATGAAATACAAATATTTTGTCATGTTAACATGAACAAATTCACCCTGTGATGGTGCTTTTGCAGCCATGTGTAGGTGCAGTCGATCCTTCTGATGACAATGTGGAAACCTCACTCTTGTTACATCTAAACACAAGCATGGCGATAGACAGTTTGTATTTTGGTATACTCACTCTTCATACATGAGGCCGCTGGTCATTCAGCCCCAAAAAGTGTTAAGTCTATGGTCATTCAGATTCAGATTCTACTTCAGCAGGGAAATTCATTTGCAGCTTTCCACAGCTTGCACAGTCAGTCAAGCAATCAAATGGCAGCTAAACAAAACAAAACGAGACAAAACAAAGACAAAGCAAGCGGAACAATCCAAAGAAACAATAAGCGTGTAGGTCCATGATAATCATAAAAATCAGTGCTCATTAAGATTGGTAGAATAGAATAAAAATAAATATATGAGTAAATTGGTAAATAGACATAACATTAAAGTTTCATCTAAAATGAGTGGGATCTGTGTTTAAAAGCTCATAAGCAGAAGGAATAAAGACGATTTGTCCTGGTGTCAGGCACATTGTAACAACGGCTAGAAGGCAGCAATAAAAATGTGGGCCATTGGTGTCATAATTTTGGTTTGGGATGTAAAATATCTGTCCCTAGCCCAACAATGGTGCTGCTGACAAGTTGATCCAATTTTTAAAAGCTTTCAGTTCTTATTGCACAGTACATTCATACAGCTTTGCAATTTAAGAGGATTTCTCAACCTCCTTCCATCTTATGGTTAGGAGTGTAGACACTTACACTCTAGCCTGACTAAGGTGGCAACCTTGTCCATCCATCAATCCATTTTCCATAACTGCTAATGCTGGTGACCAGTGATTGCTCGAGAGGTGGCGTATAGTCAAGGAGTCTCCAGTTCATGGCAGGTCTGGCAAACAGAGACAAACAACCACTCATACTCACAATAGTACACCTGTGGGCAATTTCAGTGACCAATCAACCTTACTGCATGTCTTTGGACAAGGGAGCAAGCCAGAGTCCCAGCAGAGAGCCAACACAGCCCCCATGTTCAAAGGCCCAACCACTGGACTTGGCCCAAGGCCATTCTTCTTATGAGGCAGCAGTGCTAGCCACTCAACCAGCCAAACAATTTTACCTTTCGAAAAAAGCGTTTTAGTCATCACAGTACAGTGCATACAGCCAAACTTGTCCTTATCTCTTAGCCCATCTTCCACAGAGCAGAGATCATCCTGCAGCAACTTCCACAGAAAAAAAACATTGTCTATCTGAAGGTTGGTGCTGGACCAAGCAGACAGTCATGCTGCCTCTCAAATTGCGACAGTGGACTCACCGGAAGACAGAACACTTACTGGTTAAATGTGCGAATTTCGTGTTGCACATTGCTGCTGTGCACTCATTGGAAAAGACAGTCTCTGACCTTCCTCTTCTTTTTCACTCTTCGCTATTCCTCATGGAGAATTACCTCAGATTACCTCAAAATTATGTAAAAGTAACTTTTTTTCCCTTTGCTATCATGAATGACAAGAAAGTGACCCGTTAACAACAGTGAAACAAAAAGAAGATTCAGCTTTCCACTTTTGCTCCCTCAGCTGTTGACGGCGAGAAGTGTGCATCATTCGACGCTCAACATTTAGATACATGATGTAATCAAAGTATTACTTTTAAGTGCAGAAGTGCACGGTTTCAGACACGTCATTGGTATTGCAAAGAGATACTAATTATCAAGGGTGAAAATGAGGTTGATAACTTCCTTTTTGATGAGGGAGGCACAAAAGCAAAGATGCTTAAGGACAGTAAGCACTGACAGGATCATTGGAGAGATTATTTTCTGCAGATTCCACACACTAATTTTCCACGCACTAAATACAGTGCCAGAAGTATCAGGTTCGTGTGATCTGTGGTTCAGGAGCTCAAAGTGAGCTTGCTAGGGGTGGGATATTTGGAAAGCTAATGGGAATGTAAAAATGTATGAGAGTCCTTGATATCACTTGGCCCCATTTTCAGTCCTCTCAGACTCATTTAGCATTAATTTCAAATTACCGAGCCACCAAACCTGTTCAATTGGCATACTTCCCAGTGCCTATACAGTAATATTTTGGCAACGAACATACCATGATGATGATCAAGCACACTGTTAATGCTGATATGTGACTTATATTTATGCTGCTGTTTAAAGGAGGGCCTGACTGGACTGGTCTTTGCAGGTCAGAGCACAGAGAGTCCAGGTTAGATGTCTATTGCACTGATATGTGAGCTTAGACTCACCCAACTCAACTCAACTTTTTTTTATAAAGCACTTTAAAACAACCACAGTTGGAACAAAGTATAAGGTATAAGGGTAACAAGTATAAGCAAAGAATAAGAACAGTAAAAGAGAAAAGAACAAGAGCAAATAAAGTACAATGAAATAATTGTGAGTTGAAAGTCAGGGCGTGAAAAACTGGTTTTAAGGTTGGTTTTAAAAACGGACAGCGAAGGGGTCTGTCTGATGTGCAGGGGAAAGAAGTTCCGTAATCCAGAGATGGGGACTCGAGTATGAGACTCGGACTCGAGTTGCACATAAGTCGCACACACAGGGACTTCAGACTTGACTTGAGACTCGTCCTCAAAGACTTGACTCGGACTCGCGGTTTGAGGCTTGTGAACAATATTTTTTTTTTGCGCATTAACATGTTGAAAACGTGAACATCACATTTTTTGTCTCGCACATCTTGCTGTCATGGTAATGTCATAGTACATCCGGTGCGCACGTTGGTGCGCATGGCACATCCACTACCCCGGATGACCATGGCGGCGAGCAGACGACATGCGGTAGTTCCGGTGCCATCTGTTATAAGTTTTGGTTTCAAAAAATTTAAAGACGGGCCGAAGCACGAGGCAGAATGTAAAGTCTGTGGAGTAAAGATGAGAGATACTGCCTCGACAACGTCCAACTTCATTCGCCATTTAAAAACCCACCCAGAGAGATCAGTCATGTGCGCCTTGTTGGCTGTATCCACTGTTTCGACTTGCACTGTTGTTGATTTTGCCTAACGTGTGCCAGTGTGTGCAGTGAGGCTAGCAGGATTGGCAGCTAGCAGAGGCTCCGCGTTGCAGGTTAGCTCAGAGAGTGGACAGACAGAGAAGTTGACTAATCATACAGGAGATACGTGAGAGTCTGTGAGAGGAAGAGCAGAGGGGAACTGAGGTGTGTGGGAACACTCGTTGCAATATTCCCATGAATTTGTCATTATTATTGCAAATGATAAAACGCTCATTACAACAGAAGAGACATGCAACATTTTTTTTTTTTTGGGAGACTTTAGACTTGACTTGGACTCGTGACCAAAGATTTGAGACTTGAGCAAGTCTTACCCCTCAAAGACTTTCGACTTGATTTGACTCGTGGCCAAAGACTTGAGACTTGACTTGGACTTGCAAAATGAGACTTGTGAGCATCTCTGCTGTAATGTAGGAGACAGCAACTGAAAATGCTCTATCCAATTTGAGGCTTTGCTTCGACTTCAGCACCTCCAGCAGCAGCTGGTCAGCTGACCTGAGGTGAGGAGTGTAGGAGGGGAAGCAGCTCACAGGAGTAAGCTGAGGCGAGACCATTTAAAAATTTAAAAACAAATAACAGCATCTTAAAATGGGTTCTAAAATGCATGGGTAGCCAGTGGAGCGACGCCAGAATTGGTGTGATGTGCTCCCTCTTGCGTGACCCTTGTGACCAACTGGAGGTCTGCGAGTGAGGTATGGCTGACTCTAAAATGAATTGCGTTGCAGTAGTATGAAACAGTGATTCATGCCTTTATCATATTTTGCTTAAAGTGCTCATGTGGAACGATAGGCTTCACCTTTGTCAGCCGCCTGAGGTGATAAAAGCTGGACTTGACAGCAGCAGAAATTTGAGGATCAAATTTAAAATCACTGTCCAGTCACGGGTCCAGACACTCTTTTTTAATGTCACTTAAAAAAGCCCATCTCCCCTTTTGGAAACTGCTTTGAGCTTCCAGCGGACGCCCCCTCCGAATCCAGCGCTGCCACCCAGGCTAAGGCACGGGGAAGTAACTTCATTATTTTTGATGGGAATCGGACGTGACAAAGGGGCAGGAGGCCGTTGCAAATAAGGGGCTTGTTTTCGTTGGGAAAATCCGTTGTTTCCCCAGTCTACCTGAGCTGTCTGTACATTAAAGAAAAGGCTGACTTCAGTGAAGCTTGAGTTCTATTGATCCCTGCTTGCCACTCAGGGACTGTGAGGATTCGACATATGAACGAGCTGGCTCCAGCACACCGATGCTCAGTTTTGAATATCAATGGGATTAGTGAAAGGTCTGGCTGTTGTCAGCTTTCAAATTGTAAACTACACAAAAAGATAGCTGTGTTGCTCTTTAAATGTGATCTTGCTATTTGATAAATGTTATTTAAGAAACATGACAGGTATGACATTTTCTGGCGATATGCTCCCACGCACAGATGTAACGTATTCTCTCTCCCTTTCCATCACCCCCCCTTTCCTCAGAAGCTGACACACACTCACACACAGACGCACTGTTCTTCCCTTTCACCCCATCTTTCATTAATACAACCGAGGATGTGCTTCCTGCCTCTTCCTTGCATGTAGCTTGCTCCAGAGTATCCCACATAGCACTACAGCATCTCTCAAGTCTTCCATGGCAACCGTTTCAAAAGTAAGATTCATCCACTTTATATAGCTGGCCTAGTTTGTCTGCTCCAGCCCCTGCTGAGCACCGCCATCCACGATGACAACTGGGCCCGGCGCAGAACACACCGCACAGGAGAGAGGAGAGAGCTAAATCCCATATGCAAAAACTAACATTTAGACATGAAAGTTGGTGCTCTACTTAAGCTCTGAAATCACTGATAAAAGCGTGAGAGGAATATTCTCATACGAAGACACCGAGTTCCAGACACTTGAAATTAAATAGAGAATTGAAGAATATGCATGAAGTGTCAAACTATCTGGTCTTTTCTGCTTTTGAGGCACCACTGCAGCACAGGGAAAAAAAGGGTTTTAAATTGGATGTGATTGATCTGAATCGACCTGAGAGATGGCATCCTCATTTCAATGGACTTTTTCGTCAGTGGTGCTAGGCTTCATTTGCTACATAAAAAAGCAACTTCTTTCCTTTTCTTCCTGCAGGCAAAAGGTTACACCTCATCATTGTCCCTGTGGGGACTGCAGTATGATGTGCTTTGTGTTGCCTTTTAAAGCAATACAGGATGATATTTTATATTTCTGTCTCACCGGCGGTCCTACAGTGTAATTGTAAACCAACCAAAGAAAAGAAAAACATCACATCACACGAATGCCACGTTTCCACTGCAAAGTACCTGCTCTACTCTACTCAATCCTCCTTTGGGGCTTTTCCACTGCAAAAAAGTAGCTGGTACCAGGCGTTGCCATCTATCCTGCAGTGGAAACACCCCAGGTCCCGGGATCGAGTAGAGCCAGTACTAAACACCATAAATGAGTCTGTTGGGTTTAGTGGAAGCACTTTGGCAAAAAAATAAACAGACATTTGTATAGTTCAGGTCATTTATTTGAAAAAGAATTTGACATAGCATCACACACGACCTGGTATCACCAAATTGGAAAGCTTGCTTTTCAGCTCTCAAATTTTGCATTTAAATCTCATAATATATAATAGGTACCCCTGTAAAGTACTTTGGTCAACCAAGGTTGTTGTTTTTTTTAAGTGCTTTAGAAATAAACTTTGACATGAGGAATCACAAAGTATTAAAATGTGGTAAGTGTTAAAAATTCTGAACCAACTGAAAATAAAAAGATGTTAATCAGTGAATAAGGGCTTTTTCCCCTCTCTTACAAATCTAGTATTTAATCGATACACAGGAAACACATAGTATAGTATAGTAGTAGTATTGTTCTCCAAAATACAGCTGTTTTGGCTGAAGAGGAACTTGGAACTAATCTAAATGTGAGACTATGTTCTTTTCAAATATTTCTGGCAGTAAGATGGTGTGTGTAATGTATATTTAAATATATAACTGGATGAGCCACGATTTGCTGTTTTGATGAAAACAACTTGGAGTGAGAGTTTATGGTAATAAAAAATTCATGTCAACAAGTGTGATGTTTTTTTTGTATGAGCGTGTCTCTGTGGCACAGAAGAATCCATGTCTTCGCTGACTGAAAAAATATATGGAAAATCTCCAACCTTGCTCTTTAACCCAGCGTTTGCATGCAACATTTTCATTAGAATGGTGGCTGATGTTGCTCTGCGAGTTGTATTTCTTACCCAGAGTGGTATTAAAACTGCACACATCTTCAGAGCATCCACTGGGGTGGTGGGGGTGTCAAGGATACTGGGAAGGGTCAGCTCGTCCCCCACTTAAAGTGCCACATGTCAGTGAGAATGCAGCCTCTCCTGACGAGGCGGCAGCTGATGTGTGTCTGGGGGAGTCCGGTTGTCACCGTCTTAACAAGCTACAGGATGCGATGTTCCTCTGATGGTGTGAATCCGACAGGGCCAGGAGATGCAATCCAGCTGTCCACCATCTCTGCCCACAGTGTCTCCGACTGCAACACACTGCATTTTTATCACGTCCTCCTCCACACTCTGTTACCCCCCCCCATCGACACCACCACCACCACCCTTCAGTCTCTGGAAGACAAGACAGCCTGGCCTCCTGTCTCTCACCTTATTCCATCTAATCTCCCACATACTGTTATGTGAACACACCAGTTGTCTACATGGAGGTGGTTTGAGGCACAGGACGGTACTGAAGGCAGCCTCAGCCGTGAGGAAGCATCACCGATGACTGATACACAGCTCGCTCATACACAAGTCCACTTTTATTGATCATTGCACAGTAACATTTACTTTCTTTTTCCACCCTTGTGCGAGACAGTTCATCGATTCAAAAAAAGGAGATGGCTTCCACACCATCACTTATCTTTCATTAGATTATAGGACATCAAAATCATTATTTTAGACATAATAGCCCATACAGACTGAAAAATGATCTGTTTTGGATATGCCCCGCTGACATTTCATCTCAAAAGATGGTTTCTATTCTAATGTCTAATGCTCTATCCTGTAAGCTGCTAGCTTTTTCAATAAGCCAAATGGAGCCTCTGACTTGATGAACGCTTCCTCTGACCAGCAGATCGAGACGGCAGGATTTGTTTTTAATACAGGAAAGTATAGTTTTGACCTCTAAATGTAACTCAGCACTACAGGCAGCAGTAATATCATCAGTGATAATGGCGGAAAATGACAGTGAGGGAAATCAAATCAACAGACTTGTGATGGATGGATGGAGGGGCGATGGTAATGTCTGTCCTCACCCTCTGTCCCTTTCTCACATGCATCCTCTCCCCTCGGCTCCATCTCGCCGAATTATCATACTTGGATGCTAAGCAGCGGAGAGCTGGCCAGCCAGCGTCGGTTATGAAAAGTGTTGCACGTTTGCAGGGGAGGCTACATGCGAGGACATGCAAATTGGACACTGGCATTAGCATTTATTGTCCTGAGGGCTGCGAAAGGCTGTGTGGCGGCACGAGTGTGCTCGTGTTGAACTCAGATACTGATCCGCACTCTCCGGGCATCGTAAACTTCCCAGCACTGAGTCTAATTTCATGTGGCAATAATGCATGGCTGCTAAAACAGCACCCTGGCAGAATGATAACATTTTTTTTTTTTTTTTTTAAATAAAGAAATGAAATGAAATGCAGATGTCACAGGATTCTCCCTGAATGGAAGAGCTTGCCTTGCAGAAAGTAAAATAGTTCTTTTCACGTTGGATTCGAGGGTTAATAGAAATTAAAAACAATTTCACAGCCTACTATAACAGGGGTGCTCATTTTATGGTAAATTAAAGTGGAACAATTACATTTGATTGAACAGAGGATGTGCAATCAGCAAAGGATTCGAGCAAGCGCCGTCAACACTGGAAAATAATTATCAAGGAGGACGCACAGCGGTTCAATATTGACACAAAACAAGGAAAATAGTCCACGTGAATGGAAGCTGTTCGTTAGTCTCTGCTTGTCCCGACGAGCTGAGCGTCTTTAGCTGACCAGCTGCTGTCTTGGTTCCAGTTGGAGCCAGAAGATCCTCCCCCTGCTCGCGAATCAGCTGGCTCCTGTGGGTCAGTTGGCAGCCGCCGAGCGTTTGCAGCCTCCCCCCGCCAGGAACAGAACTGGGCCTCGAGCCACTCCTTTCAATGCGGCACCTCCGAGAGCTTCGTCTGACCACCTCCTTCATGCTGAGCTGCTCCTGCACTCTACTTTCACTGCGAGAGACAAATGTAAACACACCACACCTCTTCTGTAAGAAAATGCTGAGCTGTACAACTGTCCGAGGAGAGATAAGAGATGACGTTTGGCAACAACTACCCCCCAAACCCCCCCCCCCCGTCGCTCTTTAATTTACTTTTGAAAGTGTGTATTAGACACTGTAATTATCCTGCCAAGCTGCATAATTTGTTATAGCGGAGCAGTGTTTTGCTCAGTGAGACATGATTAATGGCCGAGAGTGGTGATACTGGATGAGAGGTGCGAGGTCATGGGTTTGTGCAGCGGCAGCTCCATGTGGCACACCGACACACCTGTTTTATCATAAATCACAGATTATAGGTTTCCTTGCTGTGGAAATGTGTGACCAACGGCGATACTTTGTCCAAAAAAGGCTGGCGCTATTCTTTCATCTCAGAAAAACTCCGACCCTCCTTTTTTTGCTTAAATGCCAGTGACAGTTTCCTAAAGACTGAGACTGCCTGCCACAGCACACACTTTTCAAGCTTACATTAAACTTTCTTTCCAGCCTCCGAGGCATGAAGAGGGCCATCACGAGAAATCTCTCTGCCACCTCCCACCCCGCTGGTTCCATTTCAGGAATCCCGTCCTCTCGCTCTGTTTTCCTTCTGTCAGGGAGCCTTGAGCTACAGATCCTCATTAGTCACTTTCCCTCAGACCGCACCGACATTGGCGTCGCGTTCTCCCGCGCGCCCCAGACTTGCTGAAGGCTAGCGCGGGCGAGAACCAGTTCACGGGCACTGTCAAAAAGATAAATAAATTAAAAAAACAGGGCGCCTACAGGAGCTGGGCAATCATCAGAATCAACCAACCTTTGAAACTCTGTGAATATCATGAAGGTGCTGCTGCTGCATAATGCCGCACTGGCCGAAATGCCCTGAGGCATCTACAGCCGACTTGCTTACACAAAGCTCTTTGAAAAAGGCGGGGGGTGGGTTTAAACGACCATGGCGGTGGTTTTAAATGTTATAGAACATTACCTATAAATTGTCAATACACTTTAAATCAGAATGGCTAATCCATCACAAGGAATTTGTCATCTTATATATCAAAGCATTTTTGCATTGAGAGACACATTTCCAAACATTGGGAAATTATATAATATGATTTTTTGGCCTTAAGTGTTAAATTAGGGCCTATATAAATAATCAATAGCAGACGTGAGGGAAGGATTTATTCTAAAAAAAAATGTTTTAAAAAGCGGCTCAACTAAACACTTAACGGCACATCTGAACTTATCCAATATTTCGAACAGACTTTCTAGAAGTAGCCGTTTTCTGAGGAAAGAAGTCTCGACATTATCCCACACACCACATGGCGACACATTAAATGCGTGTGTTCTAAATAAATAGGAACTGAGCTGCACAGTTTGCATTATTGGCTCATGTTGCTTTACGGTTGTGTTACATCACATTTAAAAGCAGAAGCTGAAGTGGATACAACTTTATTAAAGTTTTGTTAACTTCGCCGGACAAATGGAGCCTCTAAACTCTCTCGTTGGATTTTTTTCATTTATTCTTCCCCAAAACACTTGTAAAAGCCTAAAATTTTTACCTCACACATTTCAACAAGCAATATTGCATCCTGTACTTGGTACAATTGGGCTCCTGACTAATCGAGAGACGCAACATCATGGTGGTTCCAAGGTCGTTTTCACATCTAATAGCCTTAGACTAGGCACAAACACTAGTCTCCAGTGCAGTGTGAAGTCTGTTTCGTGGATCACCTGAAGCACACATTAGCTACATTTTAGGTGAACAGGAGTTCGCTTTGTTGACCCGCAACACACAGTACGTTCACGTCGCACTTGAAAAAAAACGGATTATTGCCTTAATCAGACTATGACTGAACAACTGAAGTGCATGTAAATGCATTACTCTGACTAACATCGGAGTTCTCCAATACGATTAAGACAGCCAGTTAATATGATTTCAATTTGATTCTCTCCTTCATCTATACGCCTTCATCGAAGTTTAACTAGACAATGCATGTGCACATGCGCCATCCTCCCGCGCTGGCATATGCCCCAAAACAAAAACATCAAAGAGAGAAAGCCGGTTGCAGAAAGAGAGAGTAGAGTAGCAACATGGCCCTCCAACAGCATGTGGCGTTCTTGTCTGCCTCTCGAAATCACCATAGCCACAAGGGATAGTGTGCACCTTATCTGCACAATGAGTAACGCGCATATTGTGAAAAAAGATGTACAATTATCCACCTTGCTGTTGTTCAAGAATGCCAGTGTTCGAGCTCGAGTTGTTTGTTATGTGATGTAAGAGGTCAACCGGAAACAGGGCCTAATAACCCACTGAAACGACGCATATCGCCCCCTAGTGTTGAAGAGGAGGACACGTTCCCGTCAGTAATTCGAGTTTCTCAGTTTCATGTAAACTGGGACAAGGACAGAAGTCCGATTAGACGCCAAAACTGAATTAGGAGTATAGCTCGACTAAGCTCTGCATGTAAACAAACTGACAGTTCAATTGTCCTTTCACACCTCCCCAAATTAATCACACTTTCCGAGCTAGAGTTTAATTCAACAGGGCCGGTGGGAATGCACCCTAAAAGGTGACTTCATAGCATGTGAGAGAACCATTGCAAGGCTCAGTTTATTTGAAATGGATTGAGCAGATGAGTAGGCACATGCAAATGGGGCAGTACGATGCTTTGAAATGAAACAAGGGAGAAAAGTGCAGCAGTGGACCAACCTGAGGCTTGCATGGTCTCACTCCAGCAGTCAGTCTCCGGGCACTCGGTGACCGATAGCTGTGCCTGAAGGAAGGACAAACCCCAAATCAATACCTTGTCTAAAAACACTGGGAGAAACTTGAGACAGAAATCATGCAATGTCTACAGGAGAAGATATGCTCATGCAACTCAAGCTTTTTTTGGATTAACCTTGTACAGGCAGAACCTTTTTAAATATTACAGTAAGCAACCTTTCCATACATATTGCAAACAAAAAAGTAACAGCAGCTCAACTGTACAGAAGATATTGACATAGATTTGGCTTTGTTCATTTTAGCAAGAGTTGCATTAACACTATTCTAATATATTTTGTTAGTACACAGAACAGTTATTTTGGTACATAAAATCCACTACTGTATGATATTGGAAGTTAAATTTTTCTTACTTTTGAGTGATACTTTTTTTTTTGTCGCCATGACTGCAATAATATTTTAAGAACTTGTACGGATTTACCAGCAAGTTTATGTCAATGGATAAACACACTACGAAATTAAACATTTAGGGTTAGGTTACCTTTACAGTGGAGTTCTCTAGGTTATAACCATCCTCTCCATTGCACTGCCATTACTCTGTATTAAAGTAGCCATCGCGCCAGCGTCTTTCATGACAATGAAGCCTAAACCTGAATGGTGGTTTGAATTCAGTTAATTTTCAGATGCTATGAAAGCAATTCTCATTAACGATTACGACCACAGGTAAGAGGATTGAAAAAGTCTTATACATACCCAGGCATTCAATGCTTTAGAACTCTATACACATTAGGAAGCTATCCAGGTTATTTTAGAGGTCTTACCTCTGGGTCCTTTTTAAAAAGTATAGAAAGAGAGAGAAAGAATAAGTTGTGCTCTTTTGATAATCAATCAAGACATCATTTAGTAGGGTTAAAGTCTTCAGGTGTCAATACATCCATTTAGATTTAAAATGCGGTTTTGAATGAGAAACAAAGGAAAACACCTGCATCTGACTGCTGAAGGGTTGTTTAAAAAAGGCCATTTCAGATTTTACTAGGACAGGAAACAAATAAAGCAAGTTAAGTTTCATAAAAAACAAACTAAGCTTTATTGACAAACTGCTGCAAAACATCTTTTGGACAGATTTAGTAACCTATTTAGGCAAGCTTACACATGTAGCATAATGCATTTTATGGAGAGGGTACAGATACTAGTGGCAGAATAAGTACAGTTAGGATGTTTTAAAATATGTACAAGAGTTGGGATTGAGCTGCAGGATCCCTTCTCTATGGAAAGAGAAGACCCATGTGGAGATTTTTGTCCCAATCCTTCTTTGTGTACTTTGTGCATGCAGTTTATAGAGAATCAGATCAAAAAATGAAGACCTCAACTGTTGTTTTAGCATAACAGGAGGCCATCTCCTGGCCATGTAGTAATGAAACAAACATTTTGTCTTCAGTCTTAAAATTAATTTTTAACATGTAAAACAAATCGAGGATATGAGGACAGTCCATCTCAACAGTGTCTATTAGGGCTATATTTCAAAACTCTAAGTACAATGACAAATATTGCTGCCTAAATCTAAATGGATAACGTTTTAGAACTATTTAAAAACAGACCATCATCAAGAATGAATTGTACTGAATCCCATTAGCATTGATTCTTTAACCTTCACTTGATTTAAGATTTTTTTTGTCTATATTACAAGTTTAAAAGGTCTTTTATTCTGCTATGTTAACAGAATTTTGAAATGTAGCCTAAATGGGAATCTGCAACTGACCCTCGACAGATTCTTTGTATTTAAAAACAATTAAAATGGATTCTTAGACAAGTGGATAATGAGCCACTATTTCCACTAAAATTACTATTCTCAAACAGTTAAAAAAGTAATGATTAACAATGCAAAAAAGCCAGAAGGGATAAAAGGTTCAGAGAAAAAAATACAGCAAAATAAACAAAAATCTGAATGAAAAAGGAACAAAAGAGGACGCCACTCTCTAAACCCATTTAAAAGCCGCTTTGGTTGGTTGGATTGATGGATGGATGGGCGGGCAGTTGGTTGGTTGGTTGGTGCGACAAAGTAGGGGTAGGGGGTGGGAGTTCATGGTCAAATCTCGGGGGGAAAAAAAAAAACAGTTCCGATTTTCAGTTCCCAATTTTCTGTCTTGTATAAAGTCCGATGTAGGAAAAAACCAAACCAAAGAAAAAACGGACAATTACTTTTGTCGGGCTGCTTAAAGCGAGAGCTGCCGTGGTAGACAGTTGGTAGTCAGGGCTTTAAGGGTGGCGAGTCCGTTTTCAGTACTGTCGGTATGGGTGATCCCTGTAGGGCGTCTTGGCACCTCTCGAGGTGGGAGGGGCCTTTCCTGCAGTTGCTCGCTGGGTCCCATTCCAATCATCCTGACCTGGACACACACACACACACACACACACACACACACACACACACACACACACACACACACACACACACACACACACACACACACACACACACACACACACACACACACACACACACACACACACACACACGATTTAATGGAATGCGACCGATGGTGTTATCAATTCACCAAGCCTCACTTCCCCCTGCTAGTTTAGACAAGCTGAACACATGACTTGACATGGGATCTACCGTGTAAACCAGTGACCAAGTAAGTGGTTGAACCGGGGTACTGAAGAGGTCCATCAGGTTTGGGGCTTCTGAACATCCCCGGAAAATTCTGAATGTGGTCTGGATCACATCACGCTTTAAGTTCTCTCCCTCAGCCTAACTGGTCGTGCCGTGAGCAGTGGTTCTTGTCTAAAAGGTTTCTCCTGTTGAAAGAAGTTTTTCATTGCTTCTGTTGCTGGAATTTTCCCACTGTGGGACTAATAAAGGAGTATTCTAATATTATCTTACGTAGTACCAAGAAGCTCATCTTGATTGCAATAGCAGTTGTGGTCTCACTCGATCCTAAAGTGCCTCCAGATGACAGTTTCTAAATTATTGCTATATAAATAAAATTGAATTGAACAACGAGACAGAAGAATGTGTTTGTGAGTCTAGATTCTCATATTACAATTAAAAGATAAAAACTGCAAAGACAGATGAGTGGGTTATGTCCTTGCCCACTGTTGCAAATGGAAATAAAAGCCAAATTGCAATCTCTACATAATGCAGGGAAGTTACCAAAACAGCCTGCATCCTTGAGGTCCAACAAACACACTCCTCCCATTGTTTCCAAAGCTTTAAACATGATTGTAAATTCTCTGTTGTTTACACCAACACTTCCTCCTTATTCCATCACTCTCCTGAATCAAATAAAACATTGTGCCTTGCTTATAAAAACATATTTCTGTGGCAGCCACAATGCCAAAACCTTCCATGGCAGCACAGACCAGCTTCAATGCCACCAATTATTTCCTCAAAGTTTGAGATCTCGGAGCTACTTCAGTTGTGATTAACAAAGCAGTCATTGAGTCTCACTGTAACCAAATACGGCACGTGGTGGACTGACTGAATTAATTCTTCAAGAAGTGAAAGGCTCACGGGGCTTGACATGTAAGTCCACGTATGATAATGCTGGAGTGGTTATTGTCTCCTTTCATCAGAGTTTATTTGCAAAATCTTAGAAAGGTTGATATTTACATACCCATACTGTATGATTCGTATGACTCTGTGGTCTCTCCGTGTCCGTAGTCATAGTATTCTGGTTCTCTGGTGGGTCAAAAAGAGAAAGCAATTTGAAAAAGTGTGTGTGTGAGTAGGGGGGGGTCACTGTTAATCTTAAACATCAAGGAGCGGCTGACTGTAATATCTAGGGGGATGATAAATTGGCTCCCACCAATAAGATCAAAGCATGGCTCACTAGTTTGGAACAGTTCAATCACTGCTGGCTTTCCTAAATAAAACTGCAATGCAAACTAGGACCTGAGCGATTAATTATTTTCATAAAACGGACATTACATGGTGTCCTAGCGCCAGTTATTCAGTAGATAGAGCGCTGACTCTCCCCAGCAACATCATCACACTGCAGAGTGAGAGCGGCTACTATGAGTGGATTGCCTTCGGATTAAAAACGTCCGATGTTTGACCAAAATCGACTAACAACATTTCCCCTTTATTTTTCACCGCGGCTGCTCCGTTTGTCTTCCTAAACTTTGGCGAATTTCACTTCAGTTAAAACTCCACTGCTGCAGCAACAGCTGATCGCTATTTTTCACCACTGATGTTTACGTGTTGCTGATCAAGGCTTCATGAGCAGTTAAGGAGCTTCAACAGTCGCCAAATATCCAGTTCTAGAGACTCAAACCCTGTCAGCCAGTGGCTGTGCTGCTTTACAGCGGATCGGCTGGGTAATGCCTAGTTTATACGTGTGCGTCGCCTTGACGGCATAACTACGCCGTAGCTCAGACACAGCGGTGTGTTCCACTATACTTCTGCGCCGGGCGCTGCACGTCACCGAGACTTGGAGACGCTAGAAGTGGATATTTGGCGACTGTGGAAGCTGCTAAACTGCTCAGGAAGCCTCGATCGGCAACACGTAAATATCAGAATCAGTCGCAGTAAATGTAACGTTACCACGAAAGACTCCTTGTTTGACATCACGGCTTGTCCACCATAATCGGCCAGTTAATAGATCATCAGATTTTTTCCTGCTAAATATTGGTATCGGCATCGGCCTCAAGAAATCCATATCAGTCGGGCCCTAATGCAAACCATGAAACATGAAGCACCATTAATGCTGAATTTGTGCAGGAGTGGCCAAAAAGTATTTCTGCTGTTCTCAAAACCCATTTCAAGTGAAACCAACAACTAGGCAACGTGTGCGCTCTGCGAGAAAGCAGGTGAAAACCAAAGAGACGTCTGATTCACTCACGCCTGCGGCTGACTGTAATAGCTGTCGTATGACTCGTAGCTTGTCTCTGTGTAGCTCTCGTCGTAGCCCTGCAGAGGGAAGGAAACAGAGAAACAGGAGGGTTGTTCATGAATCATGAATGTCAAGGCGTCCCCAGTGTGCTGCACTTGTACTACAGCAGACACGCTCCTTCCTTGTGTCTCAAGCATCTGAAATCACTTATTCTGGTGTCAGCGGACGAGCGATTTCAATCCAGCCAAGCACACATGCTGCCTCTACTGAATACGGAGTGGTCATATTTAGGTGTGTCAAAGCCGCCATAGTCACTGAATTAGGTAATAACTGATGTGTGTGTTGGCATTTATGTCAACTACATTGTACTCACATATTCGTCGTAGCCCTCAGCTCCTGCCGCAGGGGTGTGTTGGTGGGGTGGCGGCGCCATCCTCTGGGGGGGTCCGGCAGCTGGGGGCCGGGCGCGGGGTGCCACAGCTCCCCTGGCGGGCGCCGCAGGGTGCCCCCCTCGGCCTGCCGGCGCGCCCCTCACAGCGCCACCTCTGGTTGGGCCACCTCGAGTGACTCCTCCCCTGGAGACAGCACCGCGAGGAGGCATCCCCCTTCCCCTGGAAAAATAAACTAAATCAGCTATTGCAGATTTGAAACCACAGTAAGGAACATGGAGCAGTCCTCGCGTTTCATCCCACCATAATCTCAAGCAGACAGTGTGATCAAAAAATGCCTGCAAAAGTCAGGTCAAAAATGCATACAAAAACTCAGAGACCTGGAATTAATAATTAACAATTCTACCTCCAGTCTCATCGATGTGGTCGATGCATGCCAGGGTGTGCCGATTAACTGAGCAGCTGTTCTATGAAGAACCCTTGAGTGCATCAGTGTCCATCTCCTCACCTGTGTACAGGAGGGACTCCGCGGCCCCTGACCGGCAAGCCCCCTCTGCCTCGGCCTCCATGCTCCTGCCCTCCATTCAGGTAGCTCATCTCCATGAACTGCTCCTGGCAGATATCATCCATCATGTCCTGCGTGCAGAGGCAGAAAATAAATGGGATGAGTTGAGGACGAGTAACAAGGAACATGTAACATGGAAAAAAAAAGGGGGTTGTAATAAAAGGAAGCAGTGTGGAAAAGGAAGCAATGAATACAAAAAGTGAAATGCAATTACAGAGCTGCTCAAAACACAGCATCCCCCCTAATGGCCAACTGAGTGAGTGGAAGAAAAAGTATCTATGCCAGTGAGTCAGAGTTACAGAAAGAGGGAGGCTGGAAACCATCCAGCTTCTCTCCCTGCCTCCATCGCGAACAAAATGTAAATCTTTTTGCCTTGCACTACTTGACGAGTTTGGGGCGACTGCATGAGCGGCTAACTTATTTTATCCCCATAAAACAATAAGTTGGAGTGGATTAGTGAAGCTGCCCGTCTGAGCAGCACAAATCCTGCAACACAATCCGCCGTCTTTCTTCTGGGAGCAATCAGGAGAGCTGCACTGTGACCCAATCAATTATTTTTTTATACAAGACACCCTGCAATGGAGTGGAGGCAGAGCTCTAATGATGGTGAAAGGGAAACAAAAGATACAAGAATATGCAGCTTTCAATTTAGTTGCAGCAAAGTCAAACATAAGCCATGTGGCTCATTACAAATTCGTCTCATGCGAGGAGGAATGTGACTGCTGCTGCGTTTAACAGGCCAGAGAGGCGAAGTGTCGTTACCCGTCAAGGTGTTCAGATTGGCTTTCAGCAGATGGACAGCGCCGAGGAAAATAGGCAAATAAGCAACATTAGGAAGACAGAGTGTGTTCTTAGGTACGTTTCATTTGCTCGGGGGGGGGGGGGACAGAATCCCCCAGTAGAATGTATCTGAGCAGAAATTCAGGTAATACATAAAACATTTTGCTGCAGGTATTAAAATTGGGAGCGAAAGTCCTGAAGTCTGATAGATTATGTCTTTAAAATGCAACGACGGGTTCTGCAAGCGACAGTAGCCACACCGCCGCCACTTTGTCGGCCCATTCATCTCACCTCCGACCCAAATTATTCGGCCCTCCACAGAGCCCTGCGCACTAATTAAAAAAAAAAAAAAAAAAACAAAANNNNTTAAAAAAAAAAAAAAAAGGGACAAAAAGCGAGGCATTTCATAAACCCCTCGGCCTGTTGGCCTGCTCTGGTGTAAGCCATTGTTAGAGCATGGTGAGCTTCAGCTCGGCTTGACAGCAGGCTGGGCTGCACTCAAGAATTCCTCAGCATAAAACCAATAAAGCAGGTGTAGGCAGCACAGAGTGAACTTTAGCATGTTGCTGTCTGGGAGCTATACATCCCCAAGATGACCTCTTTCTCTTTCACTGAAGGGTGAAGCACAGTGGGCTGTTGAACAAACTAGAATTCTAATGTAGCCCAAATATAAAATAAATATTCAGAAACTAATCCATTGCTGAAAATACTGATTGTTTTTGTTTTTTAGAGATAATGGCGCTTTAAGCAAGGCTTCCCTTTTCATCTTGGCCATGCCAAAATAAATTCGGTCGTGCCTGCAGATGGTGAAAAATAAAGAGAGACAAACTGAGGAGCAACAGGCTTGCATTTTAGTTGATAGCTGCTGTCCAGACAAGTGAAGGTTGCACAGTGTGAATCTGTTGTGCATGACAACCAACACGGGTGTAGGAAACATCACCGTCACAGTGATCATTTAGCCTACAAATCAGGGTCAGTGCATCCCTTTACCGATGTTGGCTTCTTTTAACTACAAATTGCAGGCAACCATCTGACAGTTTTATTTCAGTATTTGGTCTTTTTTTTTTTTTTGCAGTTTTCACTCAGTAATTCTTTACTGTTCAGATCCAGATTTCTGTGTGATGCAGCTCCTAATGGATCATATCCAGGCCCGTGGCTCAGGGTAATTCCTCTTGGACTAATACAATACTTTTAGCTTTTAAATTATTTTTCTTTACTCGATTAATGTTGCTAATCATGTGAGAATCTCAAAAACGATGTACCGAGTGACAGATCCCTTTTTGTTATATAATAACATGACGCAATCCCCATTTAAAAAATATCTGTGTTGTGAGTTTTAGGGTCAAAGACAATTCAGCCTGTTGAAAGATGTAATTAAAGCAAATGGAACGAGTCCTTCATTATGCCGCCGTGCTTGTTTACAGTGGATCAAACTAATGCGGCGTAATGCCCTCCCAGGGTGTGATGTCAGATAGCACGCCGGCATCCTGGAGTCAGTGACGGTGTTGAGCGTGGCAGCGCCCCCGCTGTGCCCAACCCACCTCACACCCCCTCCCCGCTTTCACACGTTCAGCTCTGTGACCATCATTTTTTAACACAGCGCCAAGGCCATATAATTGCACAACTTTCACCTTGCAAAAAAAAGGAGTGACGGACAGACGTGCAGACAAGAGGGAAAGAGACTCCATTTCTCTTCTTCCTCAACTACCAGGTTATTAGCTCCTGGTAAATAATCCCCTCCAAAACCTTCTCACAAAAAGGCATACCCTTCATTTTCCCCCCCAAGAACAGACTCAGCAGGGTCTCGACCTCTTTTTCCCCCTCCTTTGCCTTGTGTCTATTTTTAGATCCTAATGTTGTTGTCACCCAAGCTATTTGAGCTGTCAACTTGTCCTGTGAATTTCGACATCCTGTAGTTTTATTTTTTCATTTTTTTCCAGACCATAGAGGGAAGCCGCAGACAGTTCAGTCACACTAAAATTAACAAATAAAAAACATCTGGATTTAAACATTCAAACACATGCAATAAAATGGCAGGCAATGACACTTGCACATTCTCCAATTATTCTATGATTTGTTTTGATGATGAAACACATCACATGAGTCAGGTAGTTTTTAAGTGCTTCATTGTTTAGTCAACAAAGTGTCAGAATTTAATAAGCTCAAACAAACAAACATTTAATTTTCTTTATTTGAACAAACAAAGGAGATGTCAGGACGTACTGTGAATAATGCTGCTGCTTATTCTGTTACTGTCACATCAGCTCTTACTTTAACTCTCGAACTACCAAGGAAGTCATTTTGACTGCTTTCAAAATTTGCAACATCATAACTTTGATTAAATAAAAACCTAGGTACCAATAGGAGCCTGACTTTTCCTAAATATGTGTATATATTATTTTTGTTACATTGTTGTTTGTAACATTGTTTTTTCATGAAAATTTAAAAACATAAAAGAGATATGAGGATTATTATCTCGAACTACCACAGCAGTCAAATTGACTGCATGCTTCTCTTACAAGGGGTGCCATATTTCACTATTTGCAACATTTTCACTACAGAGGTGCTGAGATGTGACAGTACACCCCAACAGTCTATCAATGCAAACCAAGTAAAATTTCTGCATTCTAAGTACTGTCCACAACGCTGTTTTCATCACAAGTGGCTGCAAGGAGACTGTTACATACCACAACAGAACCAAGGTTGGAGTCAATGTGCTTGATCAAATGGCAAGGAAATACTCAAGATAGCCATTGGCGATGTTTTATGATATTCTTGACCTGCCTGCGTAAATGCTTACATCCCGTTCAAGAAATGAATCAATCATTTTTGATTATCCAAATTATTTACAAATAATGTCTGAGCAGTCAAAATGACTGCTGTGGTCGTTCTGGTAGTTGTAGAATTCTGGTAGACCGAGTGTTAAGGGCAGATTCTGTCCGACAGGCATTTTAAGAAAAACTTTGGGTCCTGAAAAAACTAAATAATCTCTCTTCTTGACTTTGGACACCAGTGACATTTTAAAAACTGAAAGATTAATTGAACCAAACACCAAACTGGTTAAATTAATGCATAACTGAGTCTGTTTACTGCAGCTCAACAGACGCGAACAAAAACAGAAAGGCCAAACTCACCGGAAAAAGGAACTTCTTGACCTCCTCCATGGCGTGCGCCATGCGCAGGTAGGCCTCGGGCACAGGCGCAAACACCTCAATGAATACGTGCAGCTCCATGGACAGGTGGGCATACTTTGGCTCCCCGCCTTTCCTCAGCCCTTCCTCCTAAAACACAAAACAAGGGCGGAATCACGTCAGCTGTGGTGTTTCCAAGAGGAGCGCATTCAGAGGTTAAAGTAATTTTATTGAATCTGTCTCTGAGAGTGTGTATGTGCCGCTCTGTTACTTTACATAGCTTAATAATCACATCAAACTGGTAGCTAACACACTTAGCAGCGTATCCTAAAGATTCCCAGAACAGATGTGCCGTGTGCGGACGCCCCTTGGCTTTATGTTTATGTGCGAATTTTTAACACCATCTGGGCTTGCTGCCTAGGCCCTGCTCAAGTGCGAGCCAGATGTGCGAAGGCTTCGGGTCCCCTTCCTCACAGGTGCATCGTGCCAGATGTGTGACTGCAAACAGTGTTCTTACCTTGGCTTTGTCTCGCATGGATCCCTTGCCCAGCACAGAGATCTTGGCGCCGGTCTCCTCTTGCAGACGTTTGATCGTGTTGCCTTGAGGTCCCAGGATCTTCCCCACAAAATTGAACTAATTGCAGAACAAAGCAGAGGTGGAGGACAAAAAAACAAACATCAAACTGACAATCAAAACAAAGGCGAGGATGATGCCAGAGGAATCAAGGAGCAACCACTGTCAAGGGTCTTGTTGCGCATACTGCAGCCTTAAGTAGTATATTGACCTGAAGAGGTCGATATGAGCCCTCGGAGGGTGTGAAGCCTGCACTTACAAGTCACTACAATCATCTGAGCCAGAACAAACTTGGAATCAGAAGCAGTAATTTTCACCTCCACTGGCTCCACGATACGCCCTAGAATTATTAGGTACAACTGCTGGATGAGCCTAGCCAAAGAACCGTCTCCCAGGATATACTTTCCCGAGGTGTTGCGTATAAGGTAGCTTTTGGAACCTGAAAAGGCTCCCAGGTTTTGTCATCACCGAGCACATCAGGGAGATCAGAGGCTGTCTTACTCCACAGACCAGACTACATCACACTGATCCTTGTGGTATCCATAGACTGTATTCTTGTCAAAAGCGAGCAAGGTTTAATAAAAAATAGAAAAAAAGAAGATGCCACAACATAAATTAGATCAAGTTCCACACAGCAGTCGAATCACCTTCAGAGAGAAAAACTGATGCAAATAAACTTCGTGACATGTAAACTAAGGATTATGCAGCCGGCAATGTTTGCTTTCGCAGCACAGGTTAAAGCAACACCTCACACACACGCGCACACACACACACAGTATCCAAAACACCATAACCATAAGCCTGAAATCAATGCAGCCGTAAGTCTGACTCCGACACAGATTGAATTGATGGGGACGAATGCACCTGAGGATACATGACCTAAGATACAATGTAACATAACATAAGACATCTGTAGGTTTACGGAGCGCAGACAGGAGATCGGATTCAAACTCTTTGGCGAACTGCACGAACACTGAGCAATATAAACATTTTGATCATTTCAGGTATACTCCTTTAAACACGCCAGTATGTGCTGTAATTACACTCTGGAGCTTTAAGATCAAGGATGAGAGGAGTAATTTGAGACTCCCAAGTAACCCCACGGCTTTGTGTAATTGAAATCCGACAGCAGGATAAATTAAATCAAGAGGGGTTCACAGTCGGGAGAGGAAGAAAAAAAAGGCACAGACGACTCACCTTCGGGTACTGTTTGACAGGTATGAGTACGCGTTCCTTAAGTTTGATGTTCTTTGTTGTGAACAGATCCAGGTACGTCTCTGCTTCTTTTTTTGTGTCGCCTTTCTGGATTCTATCAATTTCTGAAAGGGGGGGAGAGGCAGTGGTTCAGGCAGAGTGTTCATTGCAAAATTCAAAAGCAGCGGAGTGCACCTCAGCCACAGAGAGGCTTACAGTGCACTTACATTATCAAGTAAGCATCGATTTGAAGATTTGAGGCAAAAATCTGGCAAAATCTTGTTGAGACGGCTTTAAATGACTAATATTCATTGTTAGGGCGCTGCTGACATCATGCTGAAAGTGCATCCTGGGCATTTCAACTGTTCAATAGCAGCGTGGAAACTTTGAAGTGCCTCCAATTCAGCTTTTTGTAACAGAGCTGCAAGCAGGCACGCACTTATAACTAAAAAGCAATCATTAACACCATTTTTTGTGCATGACTTTTGACACATTTGACTCTTTTTTTATTCAGTTAAACACCATCTTTGATTCAATCTCCGCAACTCGAACTCTTGACCCTTCCAACACCAACTGTGTTTTCACATCGCAAGCTCCTGTCACCTCCTCCCAAGTGGCACACCGGCGGGCAAATGCATGTGCAAACGCATCAGCAACGTCGGAGGAGACACCAGCTGCACGCCAGGCGAAGCCTGGGAGGATGTCCAGCGAAGGGAACCCTTTGCAGTGGAACATGCCGGCGCACTTTTGTCTTTCTGGGTCACTTGCTCGCCCGCTTCTCTCCCAGAGATGCAGCCTAGATTTTGTAGATCTCATAACACCAGGGAGACCAGTTCCATCACCATCACAGATACTTGGCCCCGGCCAAACAACAACCTCCATCTACAGCACTCGGGGTGCAGCTTTTAGTGCGGGGGTCACCAGGTAGCCCCCAAGTACCCCATGAGGTGCCCGCGGGCCTGTTCTAAATCCAATCCTTTTTTAATCACACTTGCAATTATATATATTTGAAAATGACAATATATTTTTTTTAAAACCATTGAAAATATGTGTGTTATACATGAAGTTTCGGTGAAGTCTCACCCAGATGATGGGTCAAAGCTATGATGCTGTTATTTCAGAAGAGACTATCAAACAAATCGCCCCCACTGTGGGGCAGCAACTTCATTCACAAAACACATGGAGGTCACGTTATTAGCACGTACGAGCCCTTTATAAGACATCGACATTCGGAGTGAGACGAAGCAGGCTGAAGCCCCGGAGCTGCCAGAGCTGCAGCCACCTGCTCAAGGACACTCCAGCAGCGGGCTGAGAGAGGGAGTCCCTGCCCGCGCAGCGACTCCGCCTCCCGGATGAAGTAGCGGCGGAGCGCCCGCTGTCCCGGAGCACTTCGGGGGTCTCCACGGGGGTCGCAGACACGGCGACAACACGACAATTGTGAGGCCGTCAAGTGCAGCGGAACGCGGAAATAGCCGTGAATAAGATTTTTTTTTGTTTGTTTTTGTTTGTTTGCGCCTGAAAAGGTCGTTCACCACAAACTAGTCGGCAGCAGTGAGCTCCTCGGAGCGGCGGCGGAGCGCGCGGAGAGCGGGCGGAGGGAGAGAGAGCGGCGGCGGCGGGCAGCGTGCAGCGGCCGGTCCGTCCCGTCCGCGGGAAACACATGGCGCCGAGAGCGTGGACGTGGACGTGGACGCGCTCGCTCGGCACAGACAAAGAGTGGGAACAAATAAAGCACTCGCCCTCTTTTTTTTTGTTTACCTGCGTTTAAAAGTTTCATGGCATGCGTGAACGAGGAGTCCAGGCTGTCCTTCTCCGCCAGCAGCTCGGGGAGATATTTGTCGCCGTTCTCCATTTTGAGTTTACAAGAAGCGGGCTGAACACAAAAAGCGTGGGGGAAAGAAGAAGAAAAGAGAATCCAAATAGAGAAGAAGTAGTCCACTTATGTAACTACGGCGCGCCGAGGATCCTCCGGGCGGACGGCGGTGAGCATGTGGCGACCGTCGGGTCTCT